>CANDYM010000033.1:63820-109838 GCA_947397865.1 Polietes domitor
TCGCTCCCGATTTGACATCTTCCGCTCTAGAAGATGTCTGATGATTTATCCCTACACAGGACAAGGAAATGCGTATATGGTCAAATGTGTGTATGGTTGAGTGTGCCTCTCCTCCTTTCCATTACCAAAAACAAAAAGATTTCCTTCGCGAGAAAAAATTACTATCGAATAGCAGAAATTCGAATGTCTTCAAAATGTTTTCTCCAAATTCGTACAATTAGGGGCAAAATGGGGTAACATAACTAAAACTGGTACCAAGCAAACGGCGAAATATAATGGATTTTCGTAATTCGTACTTTTAAGATAAAAATGGAACGAAATTCGATATGTATGCTCCTTGACTGTGTGGATGGTTGACATTAAAAATGGACGGAACCGGTCCGAAGGTAAAAATGTCTTCCCTAACAACGAATAAAAATACCCGCAATAGTGTCTAATATGTAAGATATTTATGTACATTTCTTTAAATGTTGCTGCCTTTCTTAAGAATTATTTTGATATATACAGTCAGGAACTATCAAACAATAAAAAAATGAATGGGCTTGATCTCTAAAATTAATTAATTGATTTTAATTCAAAATTATAATAATAAACAAATAATTTCCCAATATTTTACTGCACCTATACTCGAAGTCGACAGCCTCCAATCTACCGGCAATACTGTGAAATGCAATCCATACTGGAGGGTACATAAGATTCGGCCCGCCCGAACTTAACGCCTTTTTACTTGATTAGAGACAAAGTTTCCCAAATAGTAAATACTTGCGTAAATTGAATTTGGAAATCTAAAACATGTGAGTTCCATAACATTATCTCCTACAACTTATTGACAAATTCCTCAAATAAAATTTATCAGTTTCTTTGCTTGCATTACGGTTTATTTTTCTCTTGTACTCGTTCGACGGGTTTAGTTAAATATTACAGTTTCTTAGATATCCATTTTTATATAAATTGCATACACATATTATTTTTTTTTTTTTTTTGAATTTTTTGGCCTTTTATTCGGCATTGCTTCTTGTTTTCTTTTTCTTTATATGTTATCATCGTATGTTTGCGAAATTCTCACTAAGCTTGAGATTCCGCTTGTGAAGTGGTCTGGGCATCGGCATCCGGTTTGGGCTCCTCCGTTGAGCCAAACACACACATCGGACATTTCTCCTTGAGGACTAGGCGATATTTCGGATGACTGAGGCCATAGACAATGGGATTATAAACAGCACTGGTTTTGGCAAATGCCGCCCCCAAAATGGTGGTGGTCGGTGTTAAGCCGTCGATTTTGAAGAGACCATGATAGCATATGACCAGATACGGAGTCCAAGCCAAAAACCACAAGGATATCGTTGTCAATGCCACCTTGGCCAATTTCGCTTCGGCACTCTTGTCGCAATCTTCGGAGGAGCGCAACGATTTCACATTCATTTTCTTGGCCTGCTCTCGCATTGCCTTTTCGTGGGCCGCCACGGCCGCTATTATGAACCAATATGAATAGCAAATCAGGAATAAGGGGGCGTAGTAGACGAACAGTGAGTAGAATATTAAATAGGAGCGGGGGTTCCAATCCCGTGTCATGTAGTCAATACTGCAGGCGGTTAAATTGCCCTCGGGAACATAGCTGCAAAGAGAAGTTAGCAATTATAGCAAGGAATATATCGAAATCAATTATCGGCTTACCCGCTCCACCCAATAAAGGCATCAGGGTCCAAAAAGTGGCAAACATCCATATGAGAACTATTTTAAGCATCGCCAGTTTCACAGTCATCGGTCGGCCAGCGACACCCTTAACGATCACCTGATAGCGATCCAATGCTATCATGCACATGGACCATATCGAGACGCAGCCGAACATCGAACCACATACGGCATAGATGTCGCACCACAGCGGACCCAATACCCATGTCTCAAAATAAAAGTTTATAATCATAACGGGCGATTGGGAAAACATCATGCAGAAGTCGGAGAAAGCCAAATTTAAAACCAATAAATTGGCCGGAGTTCGCAGAGACTTGGTGCCGCCAAAAATGTAGACAACAACGCCATTGCCGCAGCACGACACAATCATGATGGACACGGTGAAAATGCCAAAGAGCTGACTCGTTTGCGACGCCATGGGTGGGAAACGACCCCAGTAGGGATTCACCAAATGGGCCATATCAGGAGTGACCTGAAATTGCAAAGAAAGAAAACATTTCATTACACATATCAATTCGAAAATGTAAAAAATCGAGGAAATGTTAATGACGCCACTGGAAAAAATCTTAAAAAGTGGAAACTAGTGGCATGACTAAAATAATTATTTTGAAAATAAGTGATGTAAAAGCTGCTTAATAAAATATCGTAGCAGAATGCTCCACCCTCCTCCACTTTTCTAATAAAAGTAAATTTAGACAATCCGGACACACTGGACACACCGGATTATAAAACTGAAAGCATGTGCCAAATTTTCAATAAAACTGTCCAACAATATTCAAAGCTTGAAAAATCTGAGTGTATTTGTCCAGCAAACACATCTTTCAGATCTTTCACCATTTTCCAACTTTGGCAATGTTTTCACAGTGAATTTATTCAAGTAGGAAGTTTAGTAACGAGCCACTTTGTTGTTAAAAAACTGTTAGTAATTAACTCAGTTATTGGAGGTCAGAGATTAAAGCTAAATTTACCTTTTTTAATCCGATGATAAATCCGGTTCAAATTTTGCATCTATATTTAATAGAATGCTAATTTATTTACAAATGCCATGGTGACATTTATTACTTGGCTTCACGATACCACTATCATGATTTCTACCCTGTGATAGGTTTCGTCAGTTGGCTTCGCAGCGACTTTTCAACGTCAAACACAGTCTCTTTAAGGAAATGATTCTCACAAACGAACGAGAAGCACAACTCACTTGCCGAATATCGATCATTCCATGTCAAACCGAACACTTTTTTACATCACCATTTCCGATTTCCTTTGAAACTTTGTACGATAACTAAACTTTTTAAAATATTTGATTCGTAGAAGACGAAAAAAAATCGATTTTTTTTTTTTCAAAATATATGACCAATTGAAAATTGAGAAAATCAAGAAAAACGTGCCGAGGTATGAACATTGAAAATGGTGTAGTGAGAAAACGCGTGGGCACAATTCAAAGGATGATGGTTTATTTTAAAGGTAATTACAAGTACTTTTCGCCGACTTTCTTGGCTATTGACTGCTACTGACAACAATTTTGTATATTTCTGACTTTTCTTCTTCTTTTGTATTTTTCACTATGAAAACACCAAAAAAAAATTCAGAAAAAAATATAGGCATATTCCCTGATCGATTCTAAACAAACGCTAAAAATTTCAGCTTGGAGAAATAACGGGTTGTATTTTTAAGAAAACATTTACTAAATGTAGTCGCTCGAAAAAAGTATTTTCTGAACGATTGTTCAAAAAATAACATACACACACGTAGTTTGTGTATGCTTAGCTAACGGGAGTACACTCGATACACAGACATTCGTTCAAAAATAGTGTTTGGTGTTGATAAAACTGCGGAAATTAAAAGTTTTATTGATGTCTTGAAGAAATAAAAACACTGGTGTGAACAAAAATTATCGATGTAGCTTTTCGGAGAATTTGTCAAAAAAATCGTCCGTGCGTGTATTCAAAGTCTCAAGTGCACATCGATCAGTAGTGACCCATTGCTTATATGAAATTGAATCTATCATTTTGCCATGAAAAATTTGTTTTAACTGTTCAATTAAGTCGTCGCATCCAGGGCACATCGCCGAAGATAACAATCATGAGTTGGGGGGTTGCAAATTATTTTTGAGAGACAGTCTTTATAAGTTACAATTTGGAGGTTATCAGATGTTAGTCTTGAAAGAGAAGACTAGTCTATCATAGGTTTTACGTTTTGATGTATACAGCACACACAAACGGAATGGGTTCCTGTAGCTCCCGGTAGAATACAGTATTTCGGTCGCAATTCCGCGAACTTAGAGAATTGTATTTTCGCCTCTGGGTATTTTTCTTTGAATAATACATGGACTTCTTTAAAGTTGCACAGTACCAGTCTTTTTTGAATTGCTTCATTTCCAATTTTAACACAGTCTTTTTTCCGGACATAACTCTGCTTATTTCCTGAGATCCATAAAACTCAATTACTTTTTTTTACAACTTCATCTGTAAGGGTTTTTCCCGGTTTTGGTTTAGGAGAACCAAAGAAGCCTTTTTCCTTCACAACATTCTTAGCCACAGAAATCATGAACCTTGTTGCACCACTAAAATTTCTCTGAACTTTACTGTAAGACCAGTCCGCGAATAATGTCAAATTTTAATTAATTAATTTTTAACTCTCTCTCTTAAACTGCATGTAGTTTTAAAAGTTTATTTTAATTTTGATATAATAACAACGCCGTCATTTTCAAATTGGCCTTCCTCATCGACATCAGCTGAATGAAATATTTTTTCTCTAACCAGACTAACTATTTTTCTTTTTTTTTGTTAGCGACATATTTTTTTTGTACAATTTATCTCTTGTGGATAGGTGAATCCCTAAACAACAACAATGATTCATTAAATTTGGAAATTTTTAACGAGGCTTCTGATGAAATATTGCCATCGGATAAGTACGCGTTATTTACTTCAGGGATTGGCGTTGAATTTATCATTGAATCACTTTCACTATCTTGTATTGGCATTTTGTTCATTCTTATACGGCAACTATTACAAATTCTAATTTTTCCGTTCGAAGCATTTATTCGACGTAAACATTTTATAGGTTTCTTTCCATGTTTTGCAATTTTAAATGGATTGCAACAGGTATCGTTACGCGTCTTCATTGTGGTTCGCGACATCGGGAGTTATCGCGAAAATTACAAAATTGTGATAGAAAAGATACGCAAATCTGTTTGAAAAACTATTTTTGGACGAATGTGTGTGTATCGAGTGTACTCCCGTTAGCTAAGCTGATCGATGTGCACTTGAGACTTTCAATACACGCACGGACGATATTTTTGACAAATTCTCCGAAAAGCTACATCGATGCTACATATATGCGTTTTTAAAAAATCGCATCAAGTAAAAAAGTGCACATGCCACCTTATAAGCATCTCATTGAGTTGCATATGGGCATCCCCCAAAAAAGGTCTACCAAAAAAACAAGTAAGGAAAGGCTAAAGTCGGGCGGGGCCGACTCTATGATACACTCCACTTTCTATCCGAATACAATTTAATTCGGTGAAAATGTGAAAACGGGAAGGATTTTTGTATCCTGTAAATGTATGTGTTTGACAAAAAATGTTAAATCCGAAAAGAAAATTTGTATGGGGGTATATTGAAATCTGGAACGAAATAGGTGAAGTATAATATGTATAGTTTGGCCAAAATCGGTTAAACATTTAGGAGCAACATTTGTATTTGCGCTATATCTAAATCTGAACCGATCTTAGCCACTTTCACCATAGGTTTTGCCAAATTTAAAGAAAATCGGGTACAATATGTGGTTTCTAGAGCGGAAAATGTCAAATCGGGAGCGACATTTGTATGGGGGCTATATCTAAATCTGAACCAATCTTACCTAATTTCTGCATAGGTGTTTCTAGTTGGATTGTAAGATGTTGTGTCAAATTTAAAGAAAATCGGGTACAATATGTGGTTTCTAGAGCGGAAAATGTCAAATCGGGAGCGACATTTGTATGGGGGCTATATCTAAATCTGAACCGATCTTGCCCACTTTCAGCATAGGTGTTTCTAGTTGGATTATAAGATGTTGTGTCAAATTTAAAGAAAATCGGTTACAATATGTCGTTTCTAGAGCGGAAAATGTCAAATCGGGAGCGACATTTGCATGGGAGCTATATCCAAATCTGAACCGATCTTACCCAAATTTTGCATATGTGTTTATAGTTGGATTATAAGATGTTGTGCCAAATTTAAAGAAAATCGGGTACAATATGTGGTTTCTAGAGCGGAAAATGTCAAATCGGGAGCCACATTTGTATGGGGGCTATATCTAAATCTGAACCGATCTTACCTAATTTCCCCATAGGTGTTTCTAGTTGGATTGTAAGATGTTGTGTCAAATTTAAAGAAAATCGGGTACAATATGTGGTTTGTATGGGGGCTATATCTAAATCTGAACCGATCTTACCCACTCTCAGCATAGGTGTTTCTAGTTGGATTATAAAATGTTGTGTCAAATTTAAAGAAAATCGGGTACAATATGTCGTTTCTAGAGCGGAAAATGTCAAATCGGGAGCGACATTTGTATGGGAGCTATATCCAAATCTGAACCGATCTTACCCAATTTTTGCATATGTATTTATAGTTGGATTATAAGATGTTGTGCCAAATTTAAAGAAAATTGGATATAATATGTGGTTTCTAGAGCGGAAAATGTCAAATCGGGAGCGACATTTGTATGTGGGCTATATCTAAATCTGAACCGATCTTACCCACTTTCTGCATAAGTGTTTCTAGTTGGATTGTAAGATGTTGTGGCAAATTTAAAGAAAATCGGATACAATATGTGGTTTCTAGAGCGGAAAATGCCAAATCGGGAGCGACATTTGTATGGGGGCTATATCTAAATCTGAACCGATTTGCCTCAAATTAAATAGCGTTCTTCCTTGATCCACGAAACTTACTTGTACCAAGTTTTGTTAAGATCGGACTATAATTGCGACCTGTAGTTTGATTACAACAATAGATGGACAGACGGACAGACAGACGGACAGACAGACAGACGGACAGACGGACATTGCTAAATCGACTCAGAAAGTGAATCTAAGTCGATCGGTATACTTAACAATGGGCCTATCTCGCTTCTTTTTGGGTGTTACAAACAAATGCACAAAGACATAATACTCTCGTGGAGTGTATAATGAAATCAGACCACACTAATAGCTTTTAACTTTATTTTTTCCTTATTTCGACAACTTTTTATTATGAAACTTGAAGTTAACTTGTTCTCTTTTATTAAAAGTTAAAGTGTTATAACTAAAATTACTAAATTTTTTACTACGAGTGGAAATTTTTGTCCCGTCCGTATTTCTGCTGCACCTAATTAAACAAATTTAAGAGATAATTCTTATATTTCATAAATCTACGAACCAAATATATCCTCTGAAAAACAAAGTTCTCAAAAAATCGCTGAACTTTGTAGATTTCTATAAGACCTTCAAAAGTACTTCTGTTTTGTGTCGCGTCCGTTTCGATGTAAAATTGTTTATAATTTTGTACTCATTTTTACTAAATCCTGCCGATATATTTTTAAAAAGTAGTGCTCTTTAAGCACTTTAGAACGCTAAAAAGGCTGATCGACTTTTTCAGTTACTTTGTGGTTTTTGGCGTAGTTTAAGGCGTGCGAATGTCGCGTCCGGGGCACTGGGAGATGCCCATATGTAAGTATGTGTATAGTTACCCAGCAATACTTCTGTCGTGGCAACGCTCATTTTTTTAGTTTTTTCGTCGTGATTTTGACTACCCGTATGGATGTTATTGTAAACAAACTTTATGTCACTTTGTGTGGGAGGTACCAGAAGGGGTGTGGCAATATCGCCCATACTCCACGAGAATGTAACCACTATAAAATCAGTGCTAAATATCAAATTTCACAGTATTCCGATCATAAGTATAGAATTTATAGCAGCTTTAATTTTACGTAGTTTTGCGTGATTTGTGAGAGAGGTACTAGAAGAGGCGTGGCAAAACCCGCCATATTTTGCACACTTAAAGTGATTATAAAAACATTATCAAATACCAAAATATAGCTGATTCCAAATATCCGTGTAGAAGTTATATGGGTTTTTGATTTAACATTGGTATGTTGGCTATTTGTGTGGGAGGTACCAGAAGGGGCGTGGCAATTTCGCCCATCTTCGAACTTAAACTAAGTTTGGGAAAAATATTACCATGTGCAAAGTTTGAATCGATTCCTTAACTCCTTTCGAGAGTTATCGTGTCCACCAACCAGACAGATAGACGGGCATGGCTCAAACATCTTAAAAAGTCGTGAAACGGATTTGGTAAAAACGGCGTTAAGTTCGGCCGGGCCGAACTTTATATACCCTCCACCATGGATTGCATTCCACAGAGGTTGTCGGTTTTCGTAGAAGTGCAGTAATATTACAGGAAAATATAAATTTTCTAATATAGCCAAACCAAAACAAATACAAATATTTTAAAAAATAATTTTATAAATGAATATAATATTTTAATTATTTCAAACCATTATTTATTTCAAATCAAATAATAAATATTCTTATATTTATATTTTCAAAAAGCTTAAATACCATACAAATTGGTAGATAGTGGGTGCTACAGTTGGTTGTATTTCCATTCTATTTTAATTCCAAAAGTAAAAATTTTTAAAATCCATTATCAGGCGTACATAGTGCAAAATGACCTAACTTCATGATTCAACCAATTTTTGCCGTAAAAGAAAAGTTACGAATTTGGAGAAAACTTTTTATTTTGCGTGTCTATGCAGTCAGAGGAATGTATACAGCGAATTCCATGATTCCAGCTGCGGCCATTTGGTTGGTACTATTTATATCCCCTTTTTCCATTTTAACCCCAAAAAGTACGTATTTCGAAAAATTCTTCTATTTTCCGTGTCTACGCAGTCAAAGGAATGTATACCCCGATTTTCATGACTCTAGCTGCGGTCATTTGATTGGTACTACTTTCATCCCCTTTTTTCATTTTAACCCCAAAAGGTACGAATTTTGAGAAATCCGTGCATTTTACTTGTCTATGCAATCAGAGGAATGTATACACCGAATTTCATTATTCCAGGTGTAGCCGTTTGATTGGTACCATTTTCATCCCTCCGTACCCATTGTATCAATTGAAAGTACGAATTTGGAAAAAAAACCCTTTTATTTTTCATGTCTACGTGGTCAAAGGAATGTATACTCCGAATTCCATGACTCTAGCTGCGGTCATTTGGTTGGTACTATTCTTATCCCCTTTTTCTATTTTGACCCCAAAAAGTACGAATTTGGAAAAATCCGTGTATTTTACTTGTTATGCCATCAGAGGAATGTATACACCTAATGTCATTATTCTAGGTACAGCCGTTAGGTTGTTTGTTTTCCGTGTCTACACAGTCAGAGAAATGTATACACCGAATTCCATGATTCCAGCTGCGGCCATTTGGTTGGTACTATTTATATCCCCTTTTTCCATTTTAACCCCAAAAAGTACGAATTTGGAAAAATCCGTGTATTTTACTTGTTATGCCATCAGAGGAATGTATACACCTAATGTCATTATTCTAGGTACAGCCGTTAGGTTGGTACCACTTTTATCCCTCTATTCCCATTTTGTCCCTTAAAAGTACGAATTTGGAAAAAATACTTTTATATTATGTCTCTACTCAATTAGAGGAATGTACACACCGAATTTCGTGTTTCTAGCTGTTGTCGTATAATATGTACCATTTTTTATCCCTCTTTTGCCCCATTTCACACCCTACAAATAAGAATCACTTTATGGTGCACGTTTTTGCTATAAGGAGAATGCGCATACCAAATATCAAGCAGATATAAAAAGACGTATTCAAAAAACATGCTTAAATACACTAAAATATTAGGGATTATTATGGGTATTTTTAGTCCTTGTGAGGGAAAATTTTTTTCCCTTTGGGCCGATTTCTCCCCGTTTCAATCCCAACCGATCCACGACTATAAGACGCATTTGTGGAAAATTTGAACGTTCTGGCTCCTTTCGTTTAGATGCTAGCGTGCTTTCAACAGACGGACGGACATGGCTAGATCGTCTTAGAATTTTATGACGATCAAGTTTATATATACTTTATAGGGTCACAGGTCGATATTTCAAGGTGTTACAAAAAATGACCCCATCCTAGAGGTGGAGGGTATAATAATCTTATTAAAATTGTTGCGAAATGAAAATATTAGACAGTTTTTATTCTCTCCTGAACAATTGGGAAAAACACATAGCTAACTACGCATATATCTGTTCGTTAAATAGGGACACTTCCACACGAATATGCGGAACTAGCTATATTTTAGTATATGGTAAGTTTTTTATAATCACTTTAAGTGGACAAAATGTGCCACGCCCCTTCTAGCACCTGCCACACGTTTATAGCCATTCTTAGGGTTATGGAAATTATCTCATTCGGGGAATCATTCAATGTATTGATACAAATAAAATCTATTTACATCGTTTTGATAACATTTTTTGTTTTCGCCCACACGTGTAACATTATATAGGAAAGGATTATTCCTTCCGTTTTGCGGGAAAAAATCACACTGTGATTGGTAATATAACGGAATAGTAGTCTTGGAATCCGCGAATAAATCAAGGAAATTGTTCCCGCGAAAGAACCCATATATAAGGTAATGGCATCACTGGCATTAAACATTTAAATAACATTCTAAAGCATCCAAGAGTAGAGAGTGCTGGAGGATTTTCTATGATTTGTAAATCAATGAAAGTAGCTGAGCTTTGAAGCGGCCCATATATACGCTTACAGTCACTGTTCATAATGAATAATAGATGATCATAACGAAAGAATTTTTATAACAACTAAAATCTGGGCAATATTAACAGCGGACCCAAATGCTGATTTAAGACACTATCTACATTCAAATGAACTTTTTGGGCCTTTGTAACCTTCACACACACACATCTTTCTTTACAATCGTTGTATGTTCTATAACTACAACTTACTCTGTCCAATACGGAGCCATTGCCCATTTGAGCCTCAAAATGGGGTGCTTTGAAGTATTCCATGTCACAGAAGGTTGGAAAACTCCAATGCCCTTCTCACGAATTGCAAACCTTTTTTGTTTGTTGTATTATTTCGTATTGCTTTTCATTTAAATATTGCAATTTCCATTTATATTGACCACCGTTCTAACCGCTCAACTATTCAACTATTCAATACAAAGCGAAAAGTGTTATTGAAATATTTCGAACTTATCAAAGACCCTTCATGTCAGCCACAGCCTTTTTATATCGCAAAACGATTTCCAATCACTTTGTGGCTTTTTTGTTGTTAATTCGATTAGTGTTGCATTTGATGTGTGTGTATGTGAGTGTCTGCAAAAAAGGCCACCAAACATAAGCCATCAACGGAAGAGTAGTAGAGAAGTGAAGAAAAAAATCTCATTTAATATTGTACTTAGAAAAAAGGCATAAATCTGCACGCAACCAAAAAGTTTACAAGTACACACACACACACTCACATATATGCATGACATAGGTGTGTATTGCATTAATTACTGCGACAGTAGTTGGCTAGTCATGTCTCAGATACTCGAGTTTGAACGAAGCACAGTGGTGCTAGCAGTTGTTAAACAGCTGAAAGCTTGGAAAACAATTACTCTATGCCACAATAATAATAAAAAAATAATACCCTAGACCACGAAGTGGTGTAGGGTATAATTATAAAATATCTTAAATTTGTGTGTGCATTAAGGCGTACTAACTTTGTCATTCCGTCTGTAACACCTTGAAATATCGACTTGAGTATATATATATTCTAGATCGTCATAAAATTCTAAGGCGATCTAGCCATGTCCGTCCGTCCGTCTGTTGAAAGCACGCTAGCATCTAAACGAAAGGAGCTAGGACGTCCAAATTTTCCATAAATGCGTCTTATAGTCGTAGATCGGTTGGGAATGAAACTTTCCTTAATCGGCCCAAAGGGAACATTTTTTTCCCTCACAAGGACTAAAAATACCCTTAATAATCCCTAATATTTTAGAGTATTTCCAAATATTTTTTCAACATGTCTGCTTGTTCTTACTTGATATTGGGTATGCGCATTCCCCCGATAACAAAAACGTGCACCATAAAGTGATTCCTATTTGTAGGGGGTGAAATGGGGCAAAAAAGGTATAAAAATATGTACCATACAACAGCTAGAAACACGAAATTAGGTGTGTACTTTCCTGTAGTTGAGTAGATAATAATATAAAAGTATTTTTTCCAAATTCGTACTTTTAAGGGGTAAAATGGGAATAGAGGGATAAAAATGGTACCAACCAAACGGCTGTACCTAGAATAATGAAATTCGGTATATACATTCCTCTGATTGCATAGATAAGTAAAATGCACGGATTTCTCAAAATTCATACTTTTTGGGGTTAAATGAAAAAAGGGGATAAAAATAGTACCACTCAAATGACCGCAGCTAGAGTGATGCAATTTGGAGTATACATTCCTCTGACTGCGTAAACACGGAAAATTAACGGATTTTTCGAAATTCATACTTTCAAGGGATACAATGGTACAGAGGGATAAAAATAGTACCAACTAAACGACTACAGCTAGAATGATGAAATTCGGTGTGTACATCCCTCTGATTGCGTAGACACGTAAAATAAACGGATTTTTCGAAATTCGTACTTTTTGGGGTCAAAATTGAAAAAAGGGATAAAAATAGTACGAACCAAATGACCGCAGCTAGAGTCATGAAATTCGGAGTATACATTCCTTTGACTATGTAGACATGGAAAATAAAAGGTTTTTTCCAATTTCGTACTTTCAAGGGGTACAGAGGGATAAAAATAGTACCAACTAAACGACTACATCCAGAATGATGAAATTCGGTGTGTACATCCCTCTGATTGCGTAGACACGTAAAAAACGGATTTTTCGATATTCGTACTTCTTGCAGTTAAAATGAAAAATGAGGTACAAATAGTACCAACCAAATGACCACAGCTAGAGTCATGAAATTCGGAGTATACATTCTTCTGACTGCGTATTTTATATACATATATTTTATATACATTCCTCTGACTGCGCATTTTTCGAAATTAGTTTTTTTTGGGTCAAAATGGAATTCGAAATTCGTACTTTCAAGGGATACAAATAGTGCAGAGGGATAAAAATAGTACTAACTAAACGACTACAGCTAGAATGATGAAATTCTAATTGGGTAGATGCGTCAAATATAGAGATTTTAGATAGTCGTACTCTTAAGGGGGTAAAAATAGTACCAACCAAATGGCCGCAGCTGGAATCATGGACTTCGGTGTATACATTCCTCTGACTGCATAGACACGCAAAATAAAAAGTTTTTTTCCAAATTCATACTTTTTCTTTTATGGCAAAAATTGGTTGAATAATGAAGTTAGGTTATTTTGCACTATGTACGTGTGATAATGGATTTCAAAATTGGTACTTTTGGAATTAAAATGGAATGGTAATACAACCCACTATCTACCAATATTTATGGTGTTTAAGCTTTTTGAAAACATAAATAGAAGAATAATTATTTTTTGAATTGACGGCAAGGCTACCAAGCCTTATAAGCGTGGTTTGAAATAATTAAAATATTATATTTTTTTATAAAATTATTTTTTTAATGTTTGTATTTGTTTTGATTTGGTTATATAAAAAAATATATTTTCCTGTAATATTACTGCACTTCTACGAAAATCGACATCATCTGTGGAATACCATCAATGGTGGAGGGTATATAAAGTTCGTCCCCTGCGAACTTAACGCCGCTTTTACTTGTTTTTTTACTAAAATTTCAAATTTCCTCAAATTACCATTAATATTTTAGAAATATAATCTGATCACACTCTTTTATATGTTCAATTATTTTTTAATTAGTATTTTTTATTTTTTTAGTTAATTAGTAATTATGTTAAATTTTACATCGAGACAGTAGTTTCCAAAAAATTGAGAAAAGTGCTATTAACAATTTTTTGGTGAGAATCACTGTGCGCTGTACACTCCTACGTTCCTTTATGTTCCCTTGACAGGCTGTCATATTAGTATTTTCTTTGTTGTTTGTTTATTTTGATAAGCACGGACCTGTGGCCATTTGTGTGTGTGTGTTAGTCATTCTGTAATTTGTTTTGGCTTTTAGCATTTGCAAAAGTTCACAAGCCAAAATGATACCAACGGGCGTATGATTTATATGTAAATTGCTCATACGTGGCGTTGTGCAAGACATAAAAACAATCGCGTGTTCTGCATTGCCTAAATCATCACTTGTTTACTTAATAGATGACCGGTAAAGCCTCTACTGACCTTGGCCCTTAAGCATTATGGTAGTAGCAAACGCTACTGATTCTTTCGCATTGCGTTTTCAAAGTTATCAGATTAAGCACGGCCCTCCTGAGTAGATTGAAAGGGCTTGGGGTTATTCTAAAATTCAGTGGAGTCGGTTGTAGGGCGGAGTCAGAATGATAATGAGACCAGAAAAGAAAATCGCACTGGCTGATGTTTAAAAGGGAACTCTTTCCATTCCATTAAAATTTACACATTTCATAGTACATAATTGTAATAGACAGCCTTTGGATTTGAAACGTTATTTCGGTTGGAATCATATTTTTTTTATAATTTCCCAGTAAATAATATTACTGCAATTATTTAACAATTTTGTGACTGTCAAAATCCATCGATCAAAATACATAAGAATTTATATTCAATTAATTTTACAATTGTAAACATTTTACTTTATATCCATAAAGCAAATAACACCCTATAAACTCTGGCTATTCCAATCATAAATCGGACTTTAAATCAAAATCTGACAAAAATCTTCAAACTACAAACATCACCTGTTTCACTAATTTAACAATAATAGCAATAACCAAGCCAAACACATCAATGTTACATACCAGTGTTCATCAGCCCAACCATTCATAAAACAGTAACAACAACAACTATAAAATCAGGTAGACAAAGAGCGATCCCCAAATTCTCTCCCTACAAATTGCCCCATGACCTCTCTATGTGTATCCAACTAAACGCACTCCATGTATACACACGCATAGCAGACTGGCCAGATGAATTTTTTCCTTGTCCCCAAAATAACCATGAAAAATCCTCAATCCAAAAAGTTAAAAATGCACTTATTCTTTTTCTGAAATTTTGTTTTGATACAAATATTTATATTGTAGTTGGCGACAATGTAATTTTTTTTTTCTAATATTGAAACGGCAACTCAATTAAGTGGCCTACTGTTGATGCAATAATTGTATACTGGAGCATACCAAAATTGTGTCTAATTTTTTCTCAATTTATGTACGTTTGTAGTTCAAATGAGTAAATAAAAGTAATTCTTATTAATTTAAATAACAATAGCATATACATATATATCGTGATGTGTCGGGTGATATATTATTGGATGAAAGCGAATTTGGACCCTCATTATTGGACTCATTATCTAGGAGTGACTCCTGGAGGATTTAAATTTTAAAACTATTTTTCCATCCCTAACATTTCGTGTGAACCTATCTATACCCTTTCTCGCATCACCCACAGCATCTCTATGGGAATACCATATCTGATCAAATTGTTTAACAACGCTGAAATTTTATATTGTAATGTGTCGCTTATTTATCTGGTTCACCATATTTCCCATCATTGTCAATATTTGAATGCAGAACTCTGTTGTACGGACGTCAACAACATTCAACAAATTTCCACTCAGAAAATATGATATAATTAGGCGTGTTTTCAGAAGTGTTTAGCTCACGGCATGCCCAATATTAAACTGTCATTTCAAAATTCAAATTCTTTCCAAATTCAAATTCTATGGAGTGGCTGGAAATTTTTTTTAATTGTAAGGACCGCATCGCAGAATATATCGCACTTGTTCCATAAAATGGTAACAACTCAAAATCTAAAAATTAAATTAAATAACTAACTAGTAAAAACGGCGTTAAGTTCGGCCGGGCCGAACTTAATATACCCTCCACCATGGATTGCATTCCACAGAGGTTGTCGGTTTTCGTAGAAGTGCAGTAATATTACAGGAAAATATAAATTTTTGAACAAATCAAAACAAATACATATATTGAAAAAATAATTTTATAAATAAATATAATATTTTAATTATTTCAAACCATTGTTTATTTCAAATCAAAAAATAAATATTCTTATATTTATATATATTTCAAAAATCTTAAATACCATAAATATTGGTGGATAGTGGGTGCTACATTTGGGTGTATTTCCATTCTATTTTAATTCCAAAAGTACAAATTTTGAAAATCCATTATCAGACGTACATAGTGCAAAATAACCTAACTTCATGATTCAACCAATTTTTGCCGTAAAAGAAAAGGTACGAATTTGGAAAAAAAACTTTCTATTTTCGAATTCCATGATTCCACCTGCGCCCATTTGGTTGGTACCATTTTTACCCAATCGACGTTTCATCATTCTAGCTGTAGTCGTTTAGTTGGTACTATTTTTATCCCTCTGTACCATTGTATCCCTTGAAAGTACGAATTTCGAAAAATCCGTTTATTTTCCTTGTCTACGCAGTCAGAGGAAAGTATAATCCGAATTGCATGACTCTAACTGCGGTCATTTGGTTGGTACTATTTGTACCTCCTTTTTCATTCTAACCCCAAAAAGTAAGAATTTCGAAAAATTCGTGCATTTCCGTGTCTACGCAGTCAGAGGAATGTATACTCCGAATTTCATGACTCTTGCTGCGGTCATTTGATTGATTTGATGATTTTGATTTTTATTACATTTTTTTATTTTAACCCCAAAAAAGTACGAATTTCGAAAAATCTGTTTATTTTAATTGTCTACGCAATCAGAGGAATATATACACCGAATTTCTTTATTCCAGGTGTAGCCGTTTAGTTGGTACTATTTTTATCCCTCTGTACCATTGTATCCCTTGAAAGTATGAATTTGAAAAAAAACTTTTATTTTTCATGTCTACGTAGTCAAATTAATGCATACTCCGAATTTCATGACTCTAGCTGCGGTTATTTGGTTGGTACTAATTTTGTCCCCTTTTTTCATTTTAACCCAAAAAAGTACGAATTTTGAGAAATCCGCGCATTTTACTTGTCTATGCAATCAGAGGAATGTATATACCGAATTTCATTATTATAGGTACAGCCGTTTGGTTGGTACCATTTTTATCTCTCTATTTCCATTTTACCCCTTAAAAGTACGAATTTGGAAAAAATACTTTTATATTATGTATCTACTCAATAAGTATTATGTATCTACATACCACATTTTTTCGTGTTTCTAGCTGTTGTCGTTTAATATGTACCATTTTTATCCCTCTTTTGCCCCATTTCACACCCTACAAATAAGAATCACTTTATGGTGTACGTTTTTGCTATAAGGAGAATGCGCATACCAAATATCAAGCATATATAAACAGACGTATTCAAAAAACATGCTTAAATACACTAAAATATTAGGGATTATTATGGGTATTTTTAGTCCTTGTGAGGGAAAATTTTTTTCCCTTTGGCCCGATTTTGCCCCGTTTCAATCCCAACCGATCTACGACTATAAGACGCATTTATGGAAAATTTGAACTTCTAGCTCCTTTCGTTTAGATGCTAGCGTGCTTTCAACAGACGGACATATGGACGGACGGACATGGCTAGATCGTCTTAGAAATTCTAAGACGATCAAGAATATATATACTTTATAGGGTCTCATGTCGATATTTTAAGGTGTTACAAACGGAATGACAAAGTTAGTATACCCCCATCCTGGAGGTGGAGGGTATAAAAATGTAACTCTTCAGTCTAAGAAGATATTCTGAAAACTTTGATAGGGTCATAATGATTTTTAAGAAGGAGTATTTTTACAGAGATTAGACATGACCACTGCATGTTCTTTTTGACAGAAATTGAAAATTTTTGAGTTGTTACCCCTCTTTTGACAGAAAATTCCACATATTAATAATTTAGTGAATGGACTTCATTTTATATCTATATATATAAAAATCAATGTGTGTCTGTATGTCTGTATGTTCCGTATAGGACGCCAAACCGGTGGACCGATTCGCCTGAAAATTTTACTGTATCTATCTTTTGGACAGAGGATGGTTACTGGATAGTCTAGGTCACGATAGGACAAAGGGGGGTGGTACCTCCCACACAAAAATATTTTAAAACTATCACAACATGCATACCGATGGGTGGATTCGCTCGATAATTTTACTGCAGCTAACTTCTGGGCAAGGGATGGTTCCAGGATATACTAGGTCATTATACGAAAAAGAGGCATGGCACCGCCCACACAAACTATATTTTAAAACTTTCATAAAACACGTTCCGAAGTGCGGATTCTCTTGAAAATTTTATTGTGACTAACTTATGAACTGAGGATAGTTTCTGAATGGTGACTATACAATGGTGATGATACAAATGGACGTGAGACTGCCCACACGAACAATATATTAAAATTATCACAAAACAAGTAACGAATAACGGATTCTCTTGAAAATTTTACTGTATCTAGCCTGTGGAAAGGGGACGTTTTCTGGCTATAATAGGGGAAGGCACGACAAATGGGCATCACAAACACTATATTTTAAAACTATACCAAAATACATTGATTCACTTCAATATTTTTTTGTAACGAACAGAGGATGACCCTTGACTATAAAAAGGTCATGCTACAAAAAGGGACTATAAAGTAACACGATTTTTTTCTGCCGCTACGTTCAGGTAAGGGTTTGGTTCTTGAATATAAGAGGTCATGGTATGAACAACTGGGGCGTTTCCTCATACTCGAACCAAACAAGGTGTTCCAGTAGATGGGTATCAAATTGTTTACGCTTCATATGCATTGGGCCGTGTTTATACCGTACACCCAAACAACGCAGAATGTTATTATTTGGGAATGTTATAAGTAAACGTGAGAGGACCCACTTCAGTTTAAAATTTAAGAGCAGTTGAGAGAGGCGTGTCAGAAACTGGGGGACCACATTAATGTATGCTTCTGTCAGCTGTCATCATCTCCAGATACGAACTTTGTTTGCGACAATATTAAGAACTTGCTCGCCATCTAACCCAAAAGACATGTGGGAAAAATTCAAAGAGGGTACGAGTGAGGACATTTTGCAACATTATCGGACCGTTACGATTCTATATCATTTGCGATTAACATTTTCAACGATACGCTGATAAAACTTTAAGACATATTCCTAGCCATCAGCAACACAACTCTTAATCAACTTGGATTGATGGTGCCTGAACGTTCTATCGTTGACATTATTGATTGGGATTTGCTAAGAGAACGGCAATTCAATGTTGAAGACTTGCGTTTGTTTGTCGCAACAAAAAACTCTATTAATTGCAAATTGTGGCCTTTGATAAAATTATAACTGCAGTAACAAATGACAGCGGCGGCCTTTTTTCTCGATGCACCAGGAGGCACAGTTATAACCTTTCTCATCACTTTGGTATTAGCGCACATCCGCACTCAAAATGGGATAGCTTTAGATATTGCTTCCCCCGGTATTGCTGCTACATTATTGGATGGAGGACGAACGGCACATTCAGCGTTGAAATTACCATGTATTATGGAATTTGTTGATTCTCCAACCTGTAATATTGCAAAAGTTCAGGCATGCCGAAAATACTGAAAACATACAAGCTGATAGTGTGGGATGACTGCACCATTGCACATAAGAAATCCCTACAAGCGCTTAATCGGACACTTCAAGATTTTAGATCAAATACACAACCATTATGTGGAACTCTTATTTTACTATCTGGAGACTTCCGACAGACCCTTCCATTATTTAAATTTTCATGAAGTTTTTACATTTTAAAAATGTAACTTATGAATTTAAATAAATAAGTATTAATTTAAACTAATTTACAGAAGTAAAAATATACAAAACAAAAATTGCGAGCATACAAAGTTATATACATAAGGAAGACGAAAACCCGTGCAACGCCGGGTACAAAAAGCTAGTATTATATATAATAATTAATATGAATATTTACACTAGTTTACAAACGTTTTGTCCTGGTGCCATAACATTCTTTATGTTTTATAATAACATACGTTGCGGCGCAGTTTGTAAGTTTATATTTCCGACCATACTGTTTAAACAAAAAATCTTTTAGAAAAATATTAGTTTCAATGGAACACCCACAAAGTAATTGAGTGCGACAACAAAAGGTAAACACAAAAACAAATTACACAAGATCAACAAAACTTTACGAAAGTCCATTGTGGGTGATGATGAGGAAGATGTTTACCGTTGAACGAGAAAATAAGCAACTTCCGGTGCCAATCAATATCTCCAAAACACACAAACGTCTTTTATACAAAAATCTCTGCAATATTGGTGCAAGTTCGTGCAATTGCCATACCCTACACTGGGGGTACAGGTAGTGATGGAAATCATCCTCTACAAGGACCATTTTGTAAGTCCACAACTGTAAATTGTAAAACAAAGACAGAAGTGGTATTCATTCAAATTATATTTTTCTATGCAAATATCTTTGTCAAATTTGACCAAATTGGATTCTATGAATATGTGGTTATTAGAGAAGACAAATGAATTCTGGAGTGGCATTTATATGGGGTATATATCAAACAAAGATTTGTTAAATCAGGCACTAGAACGGCAAGAATACAAATCGGAATATATGAAAATATGAGCAGATTTGGTATGAAATTATCTTATAATACCACATTCCACAGTGCGGTGTAGAGAATTTTTATTGAAAAATATATCTTCTTTTGATGCATATCCGTCGACTTCGGAGACGGAGTCGAATCATTATGAAAAGCTGGATACCGTGTGTTGCAGATCGATCATATGCTCGATCTCAACTGATGAATTTATGGCAATACTATAAAATACATATAGATAAATCCGATAGATGGCGGTATGGTTGTCAAATGAGTAGTAGTTTTGTGTACTCCGTACAAAGCAGCAACACACTAAAATATTAAAAATCCAAATTTGTGTTGGTTGGAACCTGTTCACCGTGCAAGGATCATATTTGACTGAAACACAGAGCTCTGTAGGGAATCAAAGAACCTCGGCAGACCAATGGATATCACTGCATTGTCATGCTATTATTCAACTCACACAAACACACTCTTGAATACATCACTTGCCGTTTTCCATCCGCCCTACTTTTCGCACAGTTCTCATTTTCGCTTAAAGCTTCTTCAGCCAATTTGATAGGTTGCTACTTGCCAGAATAGCAACAATTGTTGTGCTATTCGCAACTTTATTATAAATTAGCTGCACTCGACCGAACAAACCTTTTGTTATGATTTTTCCATACTTTCCGATCCTTTGTGTGTGCAACTTACAGAACAGCAAAAGATTGGCAGTAAAAATGCACTGTGGTACTGAACACAGTGAACTATCAGAAACATTAACTAATTACACTATGCAACAAAATGAAAACAAATCTTGGGTACAACAACCACTATATATTTTTATGCCCTCCACCTCCAGGATGGGGGTATACTAACTTTGTCATTCCGTTTGTAATACCTTGAAATATCGACCTGAGACCCTATAAAGTATATATATTCTTAATCGTCATAAAATTGTAAGACGATCTAGCCATGTCCGTCCGTCCGTCTGTCCGTCTGTTGAAAGCACGCTAGCATCTAAACGAAAGGAGCTAGAACGTTCAAATTTTCCATAAATGCGTCTTAAAGTCGTAGATCGGTTGGGATTGAAACGGGGCGAAATCGGCCCAAAGGGAAATTTGTTTCCCTCACAAGGACTAAAAATATCCATAATAATCCCTAATACTTTAGCGTGTTTAACCCTAGAGAGATAACCTACGTCTGAGAGTATTCCTTTTTAATTTTTCGCTCTCCCTCTCTCGAATGTTTGTGCAACACGTTGCTTTTTTTGTTTTTCTCAGTCGTCTACAGTAGCCAATAACGCATTTAAATAATAAAGAAATATATAAAGAATCCATGTAAGTACAAAAAAGGTAAAAAATATTTCCAAAAATTTTGTCACCATAAAGAAAAACTGTGATACGTCCCACAGACGTATGGTTATCTTTTCCGTAGCTTCCAATAGGGTTATCTCTCTAGGGTTAAGCATGTTTTTCAATATGTCTGTTTATATTTGCTTGATATTTGGTATGCGCATTCCCCTTATAGCAAAAACGTGCACCATAAAGTGATTCTAATTTGTAGGGGGTGAAATGGGACAAAAAAGGGATAAAAATGGTACATATTAAACGACAACAGCTAGAAACACGAAATTCTGTCTGTACATTCCTCTAATTGAGTAGATATATAATATACAAGTATTTTTTCCAAATTCGTACTTTTAAGGGGTAAAATGGGAATAGAGGGATAAAAATGGTACAAACCAAACGGCTGTACCTAGAATAATGAAATTCGGTATATACATTCCTCTGATTGCATAGACAAGTAAAATACACGGATTTTTCAAAATTCGTACTTTTTGGGGTTAAAATGAAAAAAAGTGGATAAAAATAGTACCAACCAAATGGCCGCAGCTAGAGTCATGAAATTCGGAGTATACATTCCTCTGACTGCGCAGACACGGAAAATAAACTGATTTTTGGAAATTTGTACTTTTTGGGGTCAAAATAGAAAAAAAACTAGTACCAACCAAATGACCGCAGCTAGAGTCATGCAATTCGGAGTAAACATTCCGCTGACTGCGTAGACACGGAAAATAAACGGATTTTTCGAAATTCGTACTTTCAAGGGATACAATGGTACTGAGGGATAAAAATAGTACCAACTAAACGACTACAGCTAGAATGATGAAATTCTAATTGCGTAGGAACGTCAAGGGGGTAAAAATGGTACCAACCAAACGGGAGCAACTGGAAGCATGGAATTCGGTGTATACATTCCTCTGACTGCATAGACACAGAAAATAAAAAGTTTTTCAAAATTCGTACTTTTTCTTTTACGGCAAAAATTGGTTGAATCTGAAGATAGGTTATTTTGCACTATGTACGTCTGATAATGGATTTTCCAAATTTGTACTTTTGGAATTAAAATAGAATGGAAATACAACCAACTGTAGCACCGACTATCTACCAATATTTATGGTATTTTAGCTTTTTGAAAATATAAATATAAGAACATTTTTTTTGTTTTGAAATAAATAATGGTTTGAAATAATTAAAATATTATATTTATTTATAAAATTATTTTTTTCAATATTTGTATTTGTTTTGGTTTGGCTATATTAAAAAATTTATATTTTCCTGTAATATTTCAGCACTTCTACGAAAACCGACAACCTCTGTGGAATGCAATCCATGGTGGAGGGTATATAAAGTTCGGCCCGGCCGCACTTAACGCCGTTTTTACTTCTTTTACATACGATCTCCAGTTTCATACATATGCTCAGGTCCAATAGAAAAAATGTGAAATTGTCGCTCTGTGATATCTATTAAAAATTTTTTAAATTATTTCCTTAGATTTTTTGCTTGAAACCCATATTATAACAACAACATTTCAATAGCTACGAAACTATTGGACAGGTAAAAATTATGGCAAAAAGCCTTGGGGCTGCGGATTCCTTGATAACACCGTACCACAATTTAAAAAAAGTCGATACACATGAACCGGAAGATATACGTCTGAAACTATGTTAATGCAAAATGGAGTTAATTGTTGTTTTAATGCAAATGCATTCAAAATATATAGTGGTTCTTCGATCACAAAAAATTATTCTTATTTTATTGCATATTGTATTTACACATTTTGTTCAGTTGAAAGCACTGTGCAACTGTTCGTTCCTTATGTATTTTGTTAAATGACATTCTTTTCAATAAAAGGAATCTCTATTTTTAATTTTGTGTTGTTTGCTTTTACGAGAACCTTAGCGCAGATTCGAAACAGGTAAATAATGTTCGCTTCCTCTGTATTACACCCAGCATAGCAGGAGAGCAACTAAAGTATGTCATTCCGTTGAAATAGTTGGCTATACCTAACGTGACCATCTCTATTGGCCAAAAAGCGGGATTTATAAATTCAAAAGGCGGGATCGTGAAAATTTAACCAAAAAACGTAAATATAAAAACGAAGCTATATAATGTAATATAAATAAAAATGACTGTGTTTAGAATATTTATGACAGGCGTGCAAAACAAAAATTGCAAAGCAAATTCGTAATTTTAGGGTCACAATGAGAAAAGAGGCAGATGGTACCAACAATTCGGCTCTATCCGGAATCTTGAACTTCAGGCTGCCCTGATTGTGTGGACTGTTAGGATTGTAAATTGGTCAGAGGCATCAAATTTTTCCCTAACAAAGATTGAAAATAATTAAATAAGTAAACAATATTTAGGGTATAAGC
This sequence comes from Polietes domitor, assembly GCA_947397865.1. Classification (NCBI taxonomy): domain Eukaryota; kingdom Metazoa; phylum Arthropoda; class Insecta; order Diptera; family Muscidae; genus Polietes; species Polietes domitor. The sequence continues at coordinate 87,860 of CANDYM010000033.1, forward strand.
ACATTTTTTAAAGACTGCTGCTGTGGTGTTCTTTAAAATTATTTAAACAACAAACACAATTTGTTTAAAATAGTTAATATATGTCGGTATGTATGTTGACTTCTACGCAAAGTCGAAAGATAAAGCGTGACTACGCTTTTTTACTAGTTTTAATGAATTTTGAAAAATATATTGAAAATTTTGTCATAGTGTTAAATGCGATCTTCAAAGTGAAAAAAAAACATCCTACACATAATTTGTATATGTTGTTTATTATGCTAGAATTTCATGGGTCTATATTTTATTAATAGTAGAAAGCTATCTAAAGGTGCTTATGAAACTGTCAAACATACGACTAGATTATTTGATGAGTGATTTTTATACCAGCTAGTAGCATAATGGTAGCCCTTCATAAACTGTTTAAAAGTCTATGTCTTATTAATATATGTTTTAAACTAGCAAATACCCGCTACTTCGTATGCGGTGTATGGATATTTATTTCAGGGTAAATCGCTTGTAAATGCTCACAAAATTTTAAAGCATGCTTGATGTTACCCAACTACGTATTCCCACGATTCCAGATCCTACGTAGCTGGAGGAATTTATACACCGAATTTTTGTCTCCCCTTGTACAAATTAAACAAAAAATAATTTATATTGTGCCATCAATTCAAGTGATTAATTTAAATTGAAACAATTTTCTTAAAAAATCCGAGATAATTATACCCTCACTCTACGGAGTAGATATATATGCATTTGGGATAGATAGATAGATACCCTAAGTATGTAATAAATCCCTTTCACGTCCGTCTGCCTGTCTGACTTGCTGGATAACTCTCGAACGGAGTTAAGTAATTTATTCAAACTATGAACAAAGTATTATTTTTCTCAGACTTAGTTTAAATTCAGAGATGGATGAAATTGATATACCCGTTATGGTACCCCCACACATATAGTCCATATTCCTAGTAAAATATTCGGAACCAGTTGTATTTTGATATTTGATAAAGTTTTTATAATTACTTTGAGTGTACGAAATATTCATGAATTTGCAGTGTTCCTTTTTGTACCTGCCACACAAATTACCACTTCATACGTAAAATTAAACATTTTATAAATTCTATACGGATGATCGGAATCTTTGCCACCATCGCTGCACACGCCTTTGGTCAGCATAAAACTGATAAAACTTCCATACGGATAGTCGAAAGCAGTTGCCATTTTAGATTTAAAAATGTTTTTTAATCACTTTAAACCTATAAAATGTATATGCTTTGCAACGCCCTTTGTCAAATTAAATACTTTACATATAACTTCAATTCTATTACAATATTTTGGTAGGTTCTATTTGTATCCTTTTTTATGTGGGTGCTATTTTTACTACTTTTTGTGCAGCCCTTAAGCGTAAACATTTAGAAATATTATTTTATGTTGCGCATCTACGTACTCGGGGAAATGCACACACCAAATTTCTAACATTCTTTTCATATTCCAGCTGAAAACTTTGGTTACTACCATCTTTATCACAATTTCCCCAATTTGGTTTATTCGATTTTTATCACTTTGGTTCCGCTTCCACCTTTAAAGTACACATTTTGATGCAATACTTCTGTATTGCACGTCAGAGTATTATTATTTGATACATTGGCGGGTACCATTTTAATCGCTTGTTGTTCCGATTTCTACTTAAAAGTATACATTTACAAATAAGGTGATGCTTCGTCAGAGGAATATACACACCGAATTTCACAATTCTAGCTTCAGTCGTGGTACAAATTTAATCCCTTGAAAGTAAAAAATTTCGAAAAATTCTTTCTTATCAGTGATCTGCGCTATAAAACGAATATACACACCGAATTTCATGATTGTAGCGTCAACTGTGTTCTTGGTACCTTTTTCCCCGTTTACTCTTTAAAAGTACGAATTTCGAAAAATTCCTTCAATTTGCGTTTGTAAACATTTTCAAGGATGCAGACCCGAATTTCATGATTCCAGCTCCATCTGTTTGATTGGTACCATTTTGTATCCCTTTCTACCCAGTTTCACTCACAAAAAGTACGCAATTTTTACCCGATATATTCATGGTCGCATTCGTGCTATAAAAGTAATGCCCGTTCCAAATTTCAAAATTCTAGGCCCAGCCGTTTAGTCAGGGCGGTGGTACAATTTGTATCCCATTTACCCTTAAAATTACAAATTTCGAAAAATGCTTTCTTATTAGTGATCTGCGCTGTAAAACGAATATACACACCGAATTTCATTATTGTAGAGTCATTCGTGTTGTTGGTACCTTTTTTATCCCCTTTTCCTTTTAAAAGTACAAATTTCGAAAAATTCCTTCATTTTGCGATTCTAAACATTTTGAGGGATGTACACGCCGAATTTTATGGTTTCAGCTCCAGCCATTTAATTGGTACTATTTTTATCCCGTTTTACCCGTTTACCTATTAAAAGAACGAATTTAAAAAAAATCGGTCATTTTGCGTTTCTAAGGGTTTTGAGGTATGTACACACCAAATTTTATTATTCCAGCTCCATCCGTTTGATTGGTACCATTTTTATCCTTTTTTATCACTTTTTGTGGGTGATATACCCACAAAAAGTACGAATTTTGAAAAATATTTTCTTGGTCGCATTCGTGCTATAAAAGATGGTCACCTTAGCTATACCATGTCTGTTTTACAACGCTACAGTCAACAAAAATTTTGTTAAAAGGTTTGGTATACAATTTTCTGATGTATTTTGACTATATAAACTCGAAAACGATGTTAAATTTTTTATAGATATTTTTGTAGTTTTTAAAAATTCCAATTTTTGCCGAAGGTTGGTTCGGAACATTTGGTTACCCCCCATTGAAATTTTCCGGCAAAAGAACATTTTATTCCTTAAATGTCCTTTTTGTAAGGACTTTTTTGATTTTCTCAAAAAAGTGTCAAATTGATCCATAAAGAGAGGTTAAGATCTTTCACAAAAATGATCCTCATAATAGTTCTGGCAACAATAATTCTCTCAGACAATAACTTACAACATTATTTTCACTTAGTATAATGGTCGCTTCGACCAAAAAAAAAAATTAAATGTTTTTTATGTTTATTTTACAAAAATGATCTACTCAACTTGGCCTACTCTGTTCCAGAAATTCTGTTGGACAGAGTAAATTTTTTCCTATTTGTTATGGAGTTTTTCGTGCCAGCAAAAAATTATTTATTATTTGGGAGAGTGTTTCAAAGCTACTGTCTTTATGTGAAAGTAAAATTTTTAACATTTGTAGCCATCATAATTACCTTTAGTTGTACACGTAAGCGAGTGAGATTGGACTTATACAGGGTTTTCCAAAATGCTTTTTTTTGAGACAAATGATGGGATGTTTATTTCATAATAAGAGGAAGGTATGCCGTTAATAATGAAAAATAACATCAGTCAAATGGCCACCGCGACCACGCCTACAGGACCATATGCTTTTCATGAAAATGTCCATAACCAAATCGGAAAGTGGCTGCCCTATGTCCTCGATAGCCTCACGAATTCTATCTTTGAGGTCTTGAATTGACGCTGGGCTGTTGGCGTAGACCTTATCTTTCACGTGGCCGCAAAGGATGAAGTCGCTAGGTGTTAAATCACAAGATCTCGGTGGCCAGTTGTGATCACCTCTTCGAGAGATAACACGGTCCGGAAACTTTTCCCGTAAAAGAGCAATGGTTTCGTTGCTTGTGTGGCACGTAGCGCCGTCTTGTTGAAAGTAAACGTTGTCCAGATCAATAGCATCCAACTCCGAGTATAAAAAATCATTAATGATCTCTCGATAGCGCAATACATTCACCGTAACTGTTGATCCAACATCATTTTCGAAAAAGTAAGGTCCAATGACTCCGCCGGACCATAAACCGCACCAAACAGTCACACGATGAGGATGGAGAGGCTTCTCAACAGTAACTCTTGCGTTTGCCGAGCCCCAGATGCGACAATTTTGCTTGTTGACGTAGCCACCGAGGTGGAAATGACCCTCATCAGTCAAGATGATTTTTTCATCTCAATTGATTTTCATTCATCTCAAGGACCCAATCAGCAAAGACACAACGTTGTTGATGATCGGCCGGCTTGAGTTCTTGTGTTAACTGAACTTTATAAGCCTTAAGACCCAAGTCTTTATGCAAAATACGGAGTAATGACGTTTGCGGAATGCCCAATTCCAAAGAACGACGAGGAATGAACAAACTTTCAACACTTTGGGCTACAGCAGCAATATTCTCAGTTGTTCTTGAGCGGGTTTTATTGTTCACATCACTAACTTGTACCAACAGCTCGAATTTTTCCACCAATTTCTGTATTGCGGCCCGACAAGGTGCTTCACGACGACCCAAAACGCTTTAGTTTTGCGAACTGTGACTGCAAGATGTTCACCATTTTTGTAGTGAATTTTAATAATTTCATTGCGTTGGTGAAGCGTGTATCGTTCCATTTTTATACACTCCACGAGAGTATTATGGCTTTGTGCATTTGTTTGTAACACCCAAAAGGAAGCGGGATAGACCCATTGTTAAGCATACCGATCGACTTAGAATCACTTTCTGAGTCGATTTTGCAATGTCCGTCTGTCCGTCTGTCCGTCTGTCCGTCTGTCCGTCTGTCCGTCTGTCCGTCTGTCTGTCCATCTATTGTTGTAATCAAACTACAGGTCGCAATTATAGTCAGATCTTAACAAAAATTGGCACAAGTAAGTTTTGTGGATCAAGGACGAACGCTATTTAATTTGAGGTAAATCGGTTCAGATTTAGATATAGCCCCCATACAAATGTCGCTCCGATTTGAAATTTTCCGCTCTAGAAACGACATGTTGTACCCGATTTTCTTTAAATTTGGCACAACATCTTATAATCCAACTATAAACACCTATGCAAAAATTGGGTAAGATCGGTTCAGATTTAGATATAGCCCCCATACAAATGTGGCTCCCGATTTGACATTTTGAGCTCTAGAAACCACATGTTGTACCCGATTTTCTTTAAAATTGGCACAACATCTTATAATACAACTATAAACACCTATGCAAAAATTGGGTAAGATCGGTTCAGATTTAGATATAGCCCCCACACAAATGTGGCTCCCGATTTGACATTTTGAGCTCTAGAAACCACATATTGTACCCGATTTTCTCTAAATTTGGCACAACATCTTATAATCCAACTAGAAACACATATGCAGAAATTAGGTAAGATCGGTTCAGATTTAGATATAGCCCCCATACAAATGTCGCTCCCGATTTGACATTTTCCGCTCTAGAAACCACATATTGTACCCGATTTTCTTTAAATTTGGCACAACATCTTATAATCCAACTATAAACACATATGCAAAAATTGGGTAAGATCGGTTTAGATTTAGATATAGCTCCCATACAAATGTCGCTCCCGATTTGACATTTTCCGCTCTAGAAACCACATATTGTATCCAATTTTCTTTAAATTTGGCACAACATCTTATAATCCAACTAGAAACACCTATGCAAAAATTGGGTAAGATCGGTTCAGATTTAGATATAGCCCCCAAACAAATGTAGCTCCCGATTTGACTTTTGCCGCTTTAGATCGATTTTCTTTAAATTTGGCACAACAGCTTATAATCCAGGTAAAAAACCTATGGTGAAAGTGGCTAAGATCGGTTCAGATTTAGATATAGCGCAAATACAAATGTTGCTCCCAAATGTTTAACCGATTTTGGCCAAACTATACGAATTATATTTCACCAATTTCGTTCCAGATTTCAATATACTCCCATACAAATGTCCTTTCCGATTTAACATTTTTTGTCAAACACACACATTTACAGGATGCAAAAATCCTGCCCGTTTTCACTTTTTCACCGAATTAAATTGTATTCGGATAGAATGTGGAGTGTATCATAGAGTCGGCCCCGCCCGACTTTAGCCTTTCCTTACTTGTTATTATACACTCCACGAGAGTATTATGGCTTTGTGCATTTGTTTGTAACACCCAAAAGGAAGCGGGATAGACCCATTGTTAAGCATACCGATCGACTTAGAATCACTTTCTGAGTCGATTTTGCAATGTCCGTCTGTCCGTCTGTCCGTCTGTCCGTCTGTCCGTCTGTCCGTCTGTCTGTCCATCTATTGTTGTAATCAAACTACAGGTCGCAATTATAGTCAGATCTTAACAAAAATTGGCACAAGTAAGTTTTGTGGATCAAGGACGAACGCTATTTAATTTGAGGTAAATCGGTTCAGATTTAGATATAGCCCCCATACAAATGTCGCTCCGATTTGAAATTTTCCGCTCTAGAAACGACATGTTGTACCCGATTTTCTTTAAATTTGGCACAACATCTTATAATCCAACTATAAACACCTATGCAAAAATTGGGTAAGATCGGTTCAGATTTAGATATAGCCCCCATACAAATGTGGCTCCCGATTTGACATTTTGAGCTCTAGAAACCACATGTTGTACCCGATTTTCTTTAAAATTGGCACAACATCTTATAATACAACTATAAACACCTATGCAAAAATTGGGTAAGATCGGTTCAGATTTAGATATAGCCCCCACACAAATGTGGCTCCCGATTTGACATTTTGAGCTCTAGAAACCACATATTGTACCCGATTTTCTCTAAATTTGGCACAACATCTTATAATCCAACTAGAAACACATATGCAGAAATTAGGTAAGATCGGTTCAGATTTAGATATAGCCCCCATACAAATGTCGCTCCCGATTTGACATTTTCCGCTCTAGAAACCACATATTGTACCCGATTTTCTTTAAATTTGGCACAACATCTTATAATCCAACTATAAACACATATGCAAAAATTGGGTAAGATCGGTTTAGATTTAGATATAGCTCCCATACAAATGTCGCTCCCGATTTGACATTTTCCGCTCTAGAAACCACATATTGTATCCAATTTTCTTTAAATTTGGCACAACATCTTATAATCCAACTAGAAACACCTATGCAAAAATTGGGTAAGATCGGTTCAGATTTAGATATAGCCCCCAAACAAATGTAGCTCCCGATTTGACTTTTGCCGCTTTAGATCGATTTTCTTTAAATTTGGCACAACAGCTTATAATCCAGGTAAAAAACCTATGGTGAAAGTGGCTAAGATCGGTTCAGATTTAGATATAGCGCAAATACAAATGTTGCTCCCAAATGTTTAACCGATTTTGGCCAAACTATACGAATTATATTTCACCAATTTCGTTCCAGATTTCAATATACTCCCATACAAATGTCCTTTCCGATTTAACATTTTTTGTCAAACACACACATTTACAGGATGCAAAAATCCTGCCCGTTTTCACTTTTTCACCGAATTAAATTGTATTCGGATAGAATGTGGAGTGTATCATAGAGTCGGCCCCGCCCGACTTTAGCCTTTCCTTACTTGTTAGTAATGGTGTAGTGTCTACTTGTCAAATGTCAATGAATAAAAGCTTCAAAAGTGACAGCTACCAAAATACCGGGTGATTCAAAAAACACCTGTTGTTGGAAAACCCTGTATTTCCAAAATGAGGGACATACAAATATTAAAGTTACTTTGACAAAAATTGACAATTTAATAAAAAATATCCATAAAAAATTCGTTGTGTTTGCTAATCAGTATGTCTCAATGCACACAAATAATACATTTTTAGGTCTCGTAGTATATTTTTGCTGCATAGTGTAGTGTTATACTCCATCTTTGGATGATGATGCAATATTATATGTATGCCGGCGGAACTAATGCCTGAAGTTGCCTCAAATTCACGTCAAAATGATAATAAATCATCGCGCGAAAATGTTCACGAGTTAATTCCATTTTTGGTGACACACAAATGATAAATTGTTCTGAATAAGGTTATGATAAACAAGTAAAACCGGCGTTAAGTTCGGCCGGGCCGAACTTTATATACCCTCCACCATGGATTGCATTCCACAGAGGTTGTCGGTTTTCGTAGAAGTGCAGTAATATTACAGGAAAATATAAATTTTTTAATATAGCCGAACCAAAACAAATACAAATATTGAAAAAATAATTTTATATATAAATATTTTAATTATTTCAAATCATTATTTATTTCAAATCAAAAGAAAATATTCTTATATTTATATTTTCAAAAAGTTTAAATACCATAAATATTGGTAGATAGTGGGTGCTACAGTTGGTTGTATTTCCATTCTATTTTAATTCCAAAAGTACAAATTTTGAAAATCCATTACCAGACGTCCAAAATACCGTGCAAAATAACCTAAGTTCATGATTCAACCAATTTTTGCCGTAAAAGAAAAAGTACGAATTTGGAAAAAAAAACTTTTTATTTTGCGTGTCTATGCAGTCAGAGGAATGTATACACCGAATTTCATGACTCTAGTTGCGGTCATTTGGTTGGTACTATTTTTATCCCCTTTTTCTATGTTGACCCCAAAAAGTACGAATTTCGAAAAATTCGTCTATTTTCCATGTCTACGCAGTCAGAGGAATGTATACTTCGAATTTCATGACTCTAGCTGCGGTCATTTGATTGGTACTATTTTTATCCCCTTTTTTCTATTTTGACCCCAAAAAGTACGGATTTCGAAAAATCCGTGTATTTTACTTGTCTATGCAATCAGAGGAATGTATACACCGAATTTCATTATTCTAGGTACAGCCGTTTGGTTGGTACCATTTTTATCCCTCTATTCCCATTTTACCCCTTAAAAGTACGAATTTGGAAAAATACTTTTATATTATCTATTTACTCAATTAGAGGAATGTACACACCGAATTTCGTGTTTCTAGCTGTTGTCGTTTAATATGTACCATTTTTATCCCTTTTTTCCCATTTCACCCCCTACAAATAAGAAACACTTTATGGTGCACGTTTTTGCTATAAGGGGAATGTGCATACCAAATATCAAGCAAATATAAACAGACACATTCAAAAAACATGCTTAAATACGCTAAAATATTAGGGATTATTATGGGTATTTTTAGTCCTTGTGAGGGAAAAATTTTTCCCTTTTGGGCCGATTTCGCCCCGTTTCAATCCCAAACGATCTACGACTATAAGACGCATTTACGGAAAATTTTAACGTTCTAGCTCCTTTCGTTTAGATGCTAGCGTGCTTTCAACAGACGGACGGACGGACGGACATGGCTAGATCGTCTTAGAATTTTATGACGATCAAGAATATATATACTTTATAGGGTCTCAGGTCGATATTTCAAGGAATGACAAAGTTAGTATACCCCCATCCTGGTGGTGGAGGGTATAAAAACTTTATTCGTATTTTTTTTATACCCTCCACCTCCAGGATGGGGGTATATTCACTTTGTCATTCCGTTTGTAACACCTTGAAATATTCATCGGAGACCCCATAAAGTATATATATTCTGGGTCGTGGTAAAATTCTAAGACGATATAGCCATGTCCGTCTGTCCGTCTGTCTGTCTGTCTGTTGAAAGCACGATAGCGGCCGAACGAAATGAGCTAGGAGGTTCAAATTTTTCCTAAATGTGTCTTATGGTTGTAGATCGGTTGGGATTGAAAGTGGACGAAATCGGCCCAGAGGGAAAAAATTTTCCCTCACAAGGACTGAAAATACCCCTAATATTTAGAGTATTTCAGCCTGCTTTTTGTACATGTCTGCTTGTATTTACTTGATATTTGGAATGCGCATTCCATTTATAGCAGAAAAGGGCACATTAGAGTGATTTTTATTTGTTGGGGGCGAAATGGGACAAAAAGGGATAAAAATGGTACCTATCAAACGACAACAGATAGAAACACGAAATTTGGCGTGTACATTCCTCTAATAGAGCAGATACATAATATAAAAGTATTTTTTCTAAATTCGTACTTTTAAGGGGTTAAATGGGGATAGAGGGATAAAAATAGTACCAACCTAAAGACTGCACCTAGAATAATGAAATTCGATATATACATTCCTCTGATTGCGAAGACACGTAAACTAAAAGAACTTTCCAAAATTCGTACTTTTTGGGGTTCAAATGGAAAAAGGGGATAAAAATAGTACCTACCAAATGACAGCAGCTAGAATCATGAAATTCGGAGTATACATTCCTCTGACTGCGTAGACACGAAAAATAAAACGTTTTTTCCAAATTCGTACTTTCAAGGGATACAATGGCTACAGGGATAAAAATAGTACCAACTAAACGAATACAGCTAGTATGATGAAATTCAATTTGTACATCCCTCTAATTGTGTAGATACGTAAAATAAAGAGATTTTAGATAGTCGTACTCTTGAGGGGCATAATTGGAAAAAGGGCATAAAAATGGTACCAACAAAATGGCCGCCGATAGAATCATGGAATTCGGTGTATACATTCCTCTGACTGCATAGCCACGTAAAATATTTTTTTTCCAAATTCGTACTTTAATTTGTTGCTTTTACGACGGTAGAATCATGAAGTTGTCTTATACTGCGTACGTGAGAGATAGTATTTTCAAAATTTATACTTTTGAAATTAAAATAGGGTGGAAATACAACCAACCAATCGACTGTAGCTGAAAATACACTCCCCCAATATTTAGGGTATTTATGATTGCTCCTTATATTTACGAATTTATTATTTATTTTTATGAATTGAAGTATTATATCCATTATATATATATAGTATACAAATATTGTTAGCCTTGGCTTATTAATTAAATTTCTGACTTTCATACAGTTAAAATTTGTTGCGGACATTCCTCTTGTAGCTTGGAAGCACCACAAAGAAAATAAAAGTTTAGCGGGCGAAATGGGACAAAAAGGGATAAAATATGGTACCAATGATACAACAACAGCTAGAATCATGAAATTCGGTGTGTACATCCCTCTAATTGCATAGACACGTAAAATAGAGGGATTTTTCGAAATTCTTACTTTTAAGGGATATAATTAAAAAGAGGGATACAAATGGGACCTACCAAACCGCTGAAGTTGAATTCATGAAATTCGGTGTAAACATTCTGACTCGAAAAAGGGTTTTTTTTTGAAATTTGTACATTTGGGCGGAGAATGGGGCGAATGGGGATATCTTTAAAATATATACTTTTCTTAACACTTTGTCTGTATCTGAAAATGCTTCTTTCTAATGGCGACTGACAATCGCCTAATATTTTCGGCATGTTCACTTTCACAATTTCAGCATTTTATTTATATATAGTAATCGATTTTAAACAGTGCGCATAAGTATACATTATAGTTTGAAATTGTAAACAAATATAGTAATGTGCATACAAATATCACAATTTTCGTAATATGGTACTGTGCTTCTATGTAAAGTCGACATCCTTTAATCTGCTGAAACTGTGGAATGCACTCCGTGGTGGAGGGTATATAAGATTCGGCCCGGCCGAACTTAACGCCTTCTTACTTGTTTTAATTTTCCAACTATCACAAAAAATCTGATTGACACCAAACTGAAGTTACAGCAGCCGAAATGAAATTATTTTTACAAAAATAATATTTGAGTCTTATTGTTTCTTGCTTTTTAGCTCCTTCGCTTGCATCAGTATCACGGCACATATTTATATCTAGGTGCATATGTGTCACATCTGTACTGAAACATATGTATGTACGCAGGACTACGAGTAATTATGACTTTATGTGTGGCAAGACTTAAATTTAAATTTATAAACAGTTGTGAGCTTAATAATAGCAGTGTTGAATTAAAAACAAAATTATTTGAACAACATGCAAGACTCTGAGAGATCCAACATTGTGGTTTGGAAAGAACTTGCTCTAATTGTCCAAAGCAGTGCTTAACAAAAGAAGCAAATAAAACATACATCGAAATCCCAGAGGCTTGATTATCAACGCCAGGTGAGTATATAAATAATAATATTTCAATAATAGATAGAGTTTCTTATTTTGTACTACAATATATTCTTGATATTGCTATTATACCAATAAATATACATAAAAAATAAGCAGCACTGCTATATATTGACCACAACTGTAAATACATGGAGCACACGATTAAAGTCGAAAGTCATTTTATGTTAAAACAAACTACATATATTTCCAAACACAAATGTAATAATATGGAATGTATTAATGCCAGCGGGTATGTTTCCATCTTATACAAATACAAATAAGTTCGCACAACCCAAATATCAAAGTGTAAACATTGGCATACAGTGGTTCAAATCAGTTCGTATAATAAAAGCTGAAGACTAAAACAAGTAAGCAAAGACTAAAATCTGACGGAATCGACTATCAATTCCATTACTCGGTTTTATGTTATCATTGCAAGGTCTCCTGTACAAAGTTCTGTTAGGATCGGACGGACTTAGCTCTATCGATTCAGAACATGATTCAAATTCTATCGTTATAGTAAGTTATGGTGTTACAAACAAAGATACAAATACATAATACGATTGGTGATGTCAACCTGTTGGACAATTGGAAGATTGGAGTTTGCATTGTACTATCGCGCAAACATCCAATTTAGTTCATCAAATAATATTTTTTTTTACTGTGCAATTACGTGTAAACCAAAGCCAAAAATTCAATTAGTATGTTTACAGTGGTGGCCAAAACATATGCAACTAAGGTTGACTTACTTTCTTAGGCTCTGTAAGTTGGTAAAATGGAATCACAAACAAAGCAATGTTGTTTAAATAAATATTTATTAAATTAACAAAATTCACACATTCTGTTATAATTTCTTTGCTATCGGCATTTTTATCGATAAATATAAAAATTGGTGTGGACCAAACATATGCAACTTTGTTTTAAAAAAAGAAATTTTTAAATTTCTTTTTATCTGCCGTTGTTCGTGTTAGTAAATAATAATCCTGTGTAAGGAAATTTTTAAGAATATTCAATTTTATTTTGTTATTTTTCCAGTTTCATAAAAGGTTCTATGGCATAGAAAACAAACATATGCAACTAGACAACTTTGTTTTAAAAAACGAAATTTTTAAATTTCTTTTTATCTGCCGTTGTTCGTGTTAGTAAATAATAATCCTGTGTAAGGAAATTTTTAAGAATATTCAATTTTATTTTGTTATTTTTCCAGTTTCATAAAAGGTTCTATGGCATAGAAAACAATCAATTTTGATGCCAAATTTAAAAACCTTCACTTTGAAGATAGTGTTTTCTATAAATTAATCTTTAGTCAAATTTAACGAATATGGTAAAATTGATGAAAATAATTTACATTATGTTACTCATTCATATGATGGGCCCATATACAAACGAAATCGGTGTCATTGTAGCTTGGGAATGGGGCCCCATTTGGTTTATTCCAAAGTATGGACACATATTTGGCTTTCATAGTATGTATTCTTAATTGAAATATAATATAATCTGCAAAATTTGAAAAACTTCCGATGTAAAAAGTTGGTCCTAGAGAGGTAATAATAAAAACGTGGGCCCATTTGTAAGGACGCTACATGTAAAAGTGGGCCTTTATAGATCACTTTCAAAGTAGGTATTCTTTATTGAAATATAACATGATCTGCAAAATTTTATCAATATCAAATGTAAGATGTGGGTTCTACAGCGATCATAGTCCAAACTGGGGGCCCATTTGTATGGGGCTATACTAAAACATTGACCTATATAGCTGGCTTTCCAAATAGGTGTTTCTAGTATAAATGTAACATTGTGTGGAAAATTTGATCAAGATCCGATGTAAAATGTGAATTTTAGAGATGTAATATTGTAAATCGGAGGTACATTTGTACGGGGGCTATATCAAAACATAGACCCGTGTGGCCCACTTTCCCGTGAGCTGTTTTTAGTTCAAATATAACACGATCCTGAAAATTTGGTCATGATCCCATGTAAAATGTGTATTCTAGAGCAGTAATAGTTTAAATTATAGGGATATTTGTATGGAGGCTATATCTAAATCTGAACCGATTTTCTCCAAATTCAATACCAATCGTACTGGGCCAAAAAAAGTAACCTCTGCCAAATTTCATGACAATCGGACCACAATTGCGACCTGTAAAGTGCGAACAAGCTTAGATATACAGCAGACGGACGGACGGACAGACAGACATCGTTAAATCGATTCAGCTGCTGATTCTAAGCCGATCCGTATACTTAAAGGTGGGTCTAGCTATATATCCTGCCCTACGTTAAATTTAGTTCCTTATTACTTCCGTATATTAGGCTGGGTCGCCATCCATACAAATGGAAAAACAAGCTCCAGTCACCCTACGAAAATAAAGTTTGGATTGCTTAATGATGATTTGCAAAATATTTCTTCCCTAAATCAAGCTATCTGTGAGCTAAACGCTCCTAAAAATAACCCTAAAAATCATGTTTTTCCGGTGTAATTGTTTCCCAAAATTTTTTTCTGAAATAATAGACCCTTGAAAGTACTTTAAATAAAAATTTTGATTCTTGTCTTAGGGTAACTTATTGGTCGAATTATTTGACGTTTATAGTATTTATACACTCCACAAGAGTATTATGTCTTTGTGCATTTGTTTGTAACACCCAAAATGAAGCGAGATAGACCCATTGTTAATTATACCGATCGACTTAGAATCACTTTATGAATCGATTTAACAATGTCCGTCCGTCCGTCCGTCTGTCCATCTATTCTTGTAATCAAAGTACAGGTCGCAATTGTAGCCCGAACCAAATGAAACTTCGCACAACAAAGTTTTTCGGGATAAGGACGAACGCTATTTAGTTTGAAGAAAATCGGTTCAGATTTAGATATAGCCCCCATACGAATTTCACTCCCGATTTGACTTTTGCCGCTTTACAAACCACATATTGTACTCGATTTTCTTTAAATTTGGCAAAACATCTTTTAATCCAACTAGAAACACCTATGCAGAAATTGGGTAAGATCGGTTCATATTTAGATATAGCCCAAACACAAATGTTGCTCCCAAATGTTTAACCGATTTTGGCCAAACTATACATATTATATTTCACCTATTTCGTTCAAGGTTGCAATATACACCCATATAAATGTTCTTTCTGATTTAACATTTTTTTCAAACACATACATTTACAGGATAAAAAAATCCTTCCCGTTTTCACATTTTCACCGAATTGAATTGTATTCGGATAGAAAGTGGAGTGTATCATATAGTCGGCTCCCCCCGACTTTAGCCTTTCCTTACTTGTTTCTATTAAGGATCAGTTTTCAGTAATGTCGGTAAATTTTCGATATTGCCAAAAAATCTTCTAGCCGTATTCACATCATATCCAGTCTTCGTCATGTCGACATATAACCCCATTTCCTTTTATATAGGTGTTTCCTTACAGGAATACTCCTTTTACATGTCATTTTTTACTGGTTGCATCACATTGTTCTAAGCCTGGTATACCTTCAATGATATATACCGTGGTTTTGATACACACTTTTTTCATGGGCTTGTGCACTAAAAAATTTATGCACACTTCGTTAGCAGGTATTTGTAGCTAAAGTAGAAATTTTTTGTTTCGAAATACATGCAACCTTATTCAAAATAAAAATTGGAGATATAAAACAATATATATTTTCCTTACATGCTGCGAAAGTCGGAAATTATATTAAAATATAATTTTCAATTATGCCTTAGATGTTAACGAAGTACTTGCTTATACAATTGTAGTACTTACTTTTTCTTGATTAAAATGAGTCGTACGAACTATGTTAGCAATGTTTTTATTACATGTTCAATACTTCATTATAACTGAGTCATTTTAACATTTTCTATTTTGTTATAGAATTATTGCTTTTAAAATACGTAACTAAAAGTCGAACTTTGAGCTATCATAGCTCCCACAAAAATAACTTACATTCAAAACTCTTTTGAAGTTTTCTGTTTTCTACTAAACTGCATATGATTTGTAAAATTCTTAAAAAATTCTCGATTTTGGGCGCAGCGGTAACATTGTGCGCCGCTGCGCTCATTTTTGTAAAAAGTGTTTGAACATTTTGGCTGTGAAAACCATCGACTGAATTAAATTATTTCACAAAAATGGCTGTCACCTTGAAAACCTGCAAAAAAAAACAACATAAACGCCCAATAATTTTACCTAAGACAAGACCAAAAATTGTTATTTAAAGTGGTCTATTAAATAAAAAAAATGCAACATAAAAAATTACACGAGAAAAACATGATTTTTAGAGCTGTTTTCAGGAGCGTTTAGCTCACAGATGGCTTGACCAAGTGACGAAATATTTTGTAGATAATCGTTAAACAATCCAATCTTCATTTCTGGGGGGAGACCGCTGCAATTTATTTTCGTGACCCATCCTACCGTATATATGTTCTCCGAGGTGATATATAAGTCGGTTTAGCCGACTGAAGCTTATTTACTTGTTCTATAACAATTTAGTACACAAAGTTCTAACTACCAGATATAACCTTTAATATCCTCGTTTTCTAAAGTATTATTGAAAGAAATATGCTGCATCTTTAAAGTTACATTAGACAGATATCGACTGTCTGTGGCAGAAAATGAGAACCTGTTGATTAAGAAAACAAAATGAAACGAATGAAGACGCCAGGGGGGCAAATTGGAAAAAGGGGATAAAAATGGTACCAACGAAATGGCCGCTGATAGAATCATGGAATTCGGTGTATATATTCCTCTGACTGCATAGCCACGTAAAATATATTTTTTTCAAATTCGTACTTTATTTTGTTGCTTTTACGACAAAAAAATGGTAGAATCGCAACCAACCAAACGACTGTAGCTGAAAGTACACTCTCTATCCCCCAATATTTAGGGTATTTATGATTGCTCCCTTATATTTACTTTATGAATTGAAGTATTATATCCATTATATATGTATATATAGTATACAAATATTGGTAGCCTTGGCTTATTAATTAAATTTCTTATTTTCATACACTTAAAATTTGTTGCGGACTTTCCTCTTGTAGCTTGGAAGCACCACAAAGAAAATAAAAGTTTTAGCGGGCGAAATGGAACAAAAAGGGATAAAATATGGTACCAATGATACGACAAAAGCTAGAATCATGAAATTCGGTGTGTACATCCCTCTAATTGCATAGACACGTAAAATAGAGGAATTTTTCGAAATTCGTACTTTTAAGGGATATAATTAAAAAGAGGGATAAAAATGGAACCTACCAATCCGCTGAAGTTGAAATCATGAAATTCGGTGTATACATTCTGACTATGAAGACTCGAAAAAGGTTTTTTTTCGAAATTTGTACATTTGGGCGGAGAATGGGGCGAATGGGGATATCTTTAAAATTTATACTTTTCTAATCACTTTGTCTGTGTCTGAAAATGCTTCTTTCTAATGGCGACTGACAATCGCCTAATATTTAGGCATGTTCACTTTCACAATTTCAGCATTTTATTTATATATAGTAGTCGATTTTAAACAGTGCGCATAAGTATACATTATAGTTTGAAATAGTAATCAAATATAGTAATGTGCATAAACATATCACAATTTTCGTAATATGGTTCTGTACTTCTATGTCGACATCCTTTAATCTGCCCTATGTCTTCGATAGCCTCACGAATTCTATCTTTGAGGTCTTGAATCGACGCTGGGTTGCCCAAAGAAAGAAGTCGCAAGGTGTTAAATCACAGGATCTCGGTGGCCAATTGTGATCACCTCTTCGAGAGATAACACGGTCCGAAAACGTTTCCCGCAAAAGAGTAATGGTTTCGTTGCTTGTGTGGCACGTAGCGCCGTCTTGTTGAAAGTAAACGTTGTTCAGATCAATACCATCCAACTCCGACCATACAAAATCATTAGTCATCTCTCGATAGTGCTATCCATTCACTGTAACTGTTGATCCAACCTCATTTTCGAAAAAGTAAGGTCCAATAACCCCGCCGGACCATAAATCGCACCAAACAGTCACACGATGAGGATGGAGAGGCTTCTCAACAATAACTCTTGCGTTTTCCGAGCCCCAGATGCGACAATTTTGCTTGTTGGAGTAGCCACCGAGGTGGAAATGGGCTTCATCCGTCAAGATGATTTTTCAATGGAATTCCGGATCATTTTCATTCATCTCAAGGACCGAATCAGCAAAGACACGACGTTGTTGATGATCGGCCGGCTTGAGTTCTAGTGTTAACTGAGCCTTAAGACCCAAGTCTTTATGCAAAATACGGTGTAATGACGTTTGTGGAATGCCCAATTCCAAAGAACGACGAGGAATGAACAAACTTTCAACACTTTGGGCTACAGGAGCAATATTCTCAGTGGTTCTTGAGCGGGTTTTATTGTTCACATCACTAACTTGTACCAACAGCTCGAATTTTTCCACCAATTTCTGTATTGCGGCCCGACAAGGTGCTTCACGACGACCCAAAAACGCTTTAGTTTTGCGAACTGTGACTGCAAGATTTTCACCATTTTTGAAGTGAATTTTAATAATTTCAATGCGTTTTTGAAGCGTATATCGTTCCATTTTTTTATACCCTACAACACTTCGTGGACTAGTTAGTTTCGCGCCAAATGTTTCTAACATCAAGAAATAATCGAGCTAGACCCACCTTTAAGTATACCGATCGGCTTTGAATCACCAGCTGAGTCGATTTAACGATGTCTGTCTGTCCGTCCGTCCGTCTGCTGTCCATCTAAGCTTGTTCGCACTCTACAGGTCGCAATTGCGGTCCGATTATCATGAAATTTGGCAGAGGTTACTTTTTTGGGTCAAGGACCATTGGTGTTGAATTTGGAGAAAATCGGTTCAGATTTAGATATAGCCTCCATACAAATATCCCTATAATTTACACTATTACTGCTCTAGAATACACATTTTACATGGGATCATGACCAAATTTTCGGGATCGTGTTATATTTGAACTAGAAACAGCTCACGGGAAAGTGGACCACATGGGTCTATGTTTTGATATAGCCCCCATACAAATGTACCTCCGACTTACAATATTACTGCTCTAAAATGCACATTTTACATCGGATCTTGATCAAATTTTCCACACAATGTTACATTTATACTAGAAACATGTATTTTTAAAGCCAGCTATATAGGTCAATGTTTTGGAATAGCCCCCATACAAATGGACCCCCAGTTTACACTATTATCGCTCTATAACCCACATCTTACATTGGATCTTGATACAATTTTACAGATCATGTTATATTTCAATAAAGAAAGTGATCTATAAAGGCCCACTTTTTAATTTAGCGCACTTATAAATGGTCCCCCATTTGAATTATTACCTCGCTGGCACCCACATTTTACATCGGAAGTTTTTCATATTTTGCAGATTATATTATATTCATATTTCATACCAAGAATACCTACTTTGTTTGTTATCTATATGGACCCAATTTTTAATATAGCACCCTTACAAATGGGCCCCATTTTTATTGTTACCCCTCTAGGACCCACAAATTACATCGGAAGTTTATCAAATTTTTCATTTTGTATTATATTTCAACTAAGAAGACATATTATGAAAGTCAAATATATGGGTACATATTTTGGTATAACCCCCATAAAATTGGGCTCCCATTCTACTCTATTACATCTCTAGAACCCACATCGTGTATTAGATCTCGATATAATTTTGCATATCATGTCATATTTCAAATAAGAATACCTACTTTGAAATTGATCTATATGGAACCACTTTTTAATGTGACAAATGGCCTCGTTTTAATTTTTACCCTTCAAGAAGGCAAATTTTACATCGATTTTTTTTCAAATTTTGCAGATTATATTATATTTCAACTAAGAATACACAGACAAATGTATGTGTCCATACTTTGAAGTAACCCAATGGAGGCCCATTCTACTCTAATACAGCTCTAGAAACTACGTCTTACATCTGATCATATACCGTGAATGAGAAATATATTGGCCCATGTTTTGAAAGCTTCAAAAGTGACAACTACCGAAATACCTGGTGATTCAAAATAACACCTCTTGTTGGAAAACCCTGTCTATAGATCCCATATAAATTTCGCTCCCGATGAGACTTTTTCCGCTTTAGGAAACAATTATTATTACAAATTGGGGAAAACACATTATATTCCAACTATGGTGAAAGTGGACCACATCTTTCAGGGGTTTAATACTATATTTATATTATATTTCAGCTGGAAACATACATTGCGAAAGTAGGTCACGTCGATTCATAATATATATAAAATAATGGAACACAATATCATTCATATGACTACCACTAGCTACTTTAGACAGTTTTTTTTTTAATTTTAGTGATAATTTTGATGACTTTCAATAAAATCCTCAATAACATGCGAATTTTTGGTCCGATTTGTGTTTTAAAAGGGGATCACAAGAAAAGGTACTGGTGCTGGCTAAAACAACTAATACATTCTGCTGTAACAGCAAACTTTATTATCGCTGTTGCTACTAACAACTTTGTGTGTGAGTGTACTTATGCACATACATATTTACATACGTTTTTTTGTTAATGAAACTCATTTGTCGTTCTTTCATGCATGCATTCATCTGTTCGAAACTTATCGTTTCTGGTGCATTTGGTATTTGCCTGTAAACTGGATTTAATTTTCCTTGTGTGTGTTTTCTTTGCTGCTGCTAAATCTTTATTATTTATGAATGTTGATGTTTCTTCGAGTTCGAGTTTCATTGTTTTACTGAACGATGAGATTATTTTTTTCTCGAATTCATATTCCGATTTGTTGCAAATGAGGAGAGTATTGCGTAACGAAAGAATAAATTATATTTAAACAGTTGAAAGCTATTTACACAAGCACGAATGGCAGAAGAAAAATAATTCGAAAAAATAAATTAAAGAAAAATACAATTCATTAATCTCAACGAAACATACCCGCATACATTCATATGTAAATAAATGAATGGTCACACACACACATAGGTATGTATATGTATATGAATTTAGTAGGAAGTATCCATGCAATGTGACATTTCAACATTAATTTTGAAATCTTATCCAAGTGAATAATGGAGGCATTTATATATTTACACAGGATGTGTCACTTATACTCGTACATCCTCCTCCTCTCACTCTCTCGCCACTTAGCACATGCATGCACACGTTATATCCTTTTGCCATTTTACTTTGGGCTACAAGTGCTGTTGTCATAATCCTTGACAAGATGGCAGTGTTGTCTTCTAGCCGTTGTTGTTGCTGTTCACTGTTCCCAGTAAAGAAAACACCGCCTCGAGTACATCTTCAATGACACGTTTACTGTGGACGGTTGTTCTTGTCATTCTGTATAAAACCGGAAATGTGCATATTCTCATATATTATATATTGTGATGTATGCGAACGAATGTATGTACAATAGGGTGAGTTTCTTTTGCGCATTTTCAACATTGACCATCTGCCCTAGCCAAGTAGCCATCTGTTCTAGCATCCGACAAGTTAAATACAAATTAATTTCCACTATATCTGAGAAAAACATCTCCGTCTGCCTGGTCAGTAGATTTGATTGTATTAATTGGATGTAAAAAAAAAAGTTTCAATTGTAGATATTTACCAATTTTTTTATACAAATCATATTTTTTAAGATTGATATTTCCTTCTGGGGCTTGTTTTAAATCTATCTGTGATGCTGTTTTTATTCTCTTTCGTGTAGTAGATTGCAAAACAATACTCACCACAATGTATTGTCAAAGTCCAGTATAACAAATATCGCTATAACGAAACTCCCACTCCACGAACGACCCAATACCACCTTACTTGTGAGGGCTGTTCAATAAGTAGCCAATGTCCCTGAAATCAATGTCATGGTAAAAACTAACCAATTCTGATTTTTTTCAAAACAATTCATTAAAAACCGCTGAAAAAGTCTATGAAAAGCTTGAAAACATTATTACTCATCTCCATTATGCATATAAGCAGCGCATAAGACAAGAACGACCTAAACAACTAAACTAAAAAATAATAACCCCCTTTTTGAAATATATTATTGAATTTCTATCGATTAAAATTTGTTTAGAAAAAAGTAATAAATATGATTTTTTTGTCTTTTAGAAATATTCTCGTTATACGAAATGCAACAGGGATCTAAAACACATTAATTAATAATTAGTTAATAGCAAAAAAAAAATACATATCGAT
>CANDYM010000034.1:0-67260 GCA_947397865.1 Polietes domitor
CAATAAAATACCCAGACTCTTTATGTAAATGATTCTCTCAATCGAATGTGAAGCACAACTCACTTTCCGAATATCAGTCAAAAATACGCACCAATTAATAAAACACAATCTTTAGTTCGATTGAGGTTAAATTTACTAAAATTATCTTCAGATTTATTAAAAAGTTAAATTTTCCAAAATTTTAGTTTATTTTAACTCACTGCTGGGTTAATTTTTTTCTGAATGTTTGTAAGTCTAATCCTTGCAGATGGGTTAGGATTGGGGACAAGTAAAATCGATCCAGTGAGAAGAAAAAGAGGAGAAACTTTTATCGTCTCTAGATGTAATTATATTTTATTGAAACCGCACTGAAAGTTGGCTCTTTTGTCACTGTCCTCCAAAGGTTTGGTACATAAAAATGTCTTATATCGGAAAATATGCGATTCGAAATATAAATCGATGCCAACTATTAATTTCTATTAGAAACATATCGAGCCCTTTGTGCTTGATTAAAGTGACATCATAATATTCTACACTTCACAATTTTTCATCTCATTGCAGTGTAGTGGAAATTGGCCATGAAGGAAATTAATTCAGTAGCAATTAAATGCATAAAGGTAAGTCAGTATGTAATGATTTTTTTCGTAACTCTAAAATTAAAATATAAAATACAAATTGTGTTTGTACTCTTGTGCTAACGTCAAGGCTTTTGTAACGCCGCTCTTTAATTAAAATATTTATTGTTTTTGATGAGCGCAACGCGACTATTACCGGCACTTTGCCTAATCCGGCTAAAGGATTTATTTTTTTAATTCTAAAAAATTAACTACATCACCTTTGAAACACGAAACACCACTTGCCAACAGATGAGCTTACACCATCATAAAGCCATGTTTTTTTGTCTTCCATCCATAATGTCACAGCCTTGACATAATTGCCATCGTTAAGCCCTCATTTAAGCTGAAACGAGAAAAAAACTCGACAACAACAAAAAAATAATAAAAGTTTGCTCTTTTTCCGTAAGTGTTGATAAACCGTGCAAATTAAATTTTACACTCGCATAAGCACATGTGAGTGTGACACTCTGTGCACTCACATATGACCTTCCTGAACGCAGCAAACGCCACCATTCGGCCTCCGCCTCCATCACCTCCATCATCACCCATCCATCCACAACGCAGATTGCAGTTGCAATGTTAGCTACATCAGGCAAACTCGTGGGGTTTAGCAGTTGTTGGCATCAGCGGTGGGAGCATGTAATTCGGGCTCAAAGAATAATGGGTGACGCTGTTGCAAAGCTTCTTGAAAAAATACGCTGAACACATAACTGCTGCTGTCAATTATTAGAGCATTTGGATAAAAAGCATACTCGCCGCGCCGTTCGTACATATTTCGAAAATCTTGGGTTCTCCCCAACATATTAACCGCATTTTGTTGCTAAAGTACCCACACAAACACACATATCCTTAGTAGCACTGCATGCCAATGCATTCGTTGCTAAACACGGCATCACCAACCCGCACACTTGCGTTTCCGGTTCCGCATTGCCGCACATACATTCACACACATCCATCTACCCACACACCCATCGACATGCATTGAAGCATTTATCCACATCGCCCGTAGTACCGAGTACTGAACATGTTCTGCGGTTTTAATACCATATTTTCATTAAATATGTTTACTTTTATCAGGTGTAGGTGTATGTGATTTTTAATGTGCGAGGGGCCTCATAAGAGTTTGTAGAAAAACTGATTCAATAAAAAACTGGAACTAACTTTTAGCGATACTAGAAATAACACTGTGCTAAAAAAGAAAAAAATCCAATATTTTACTCAAAGAAGTGAAAAAGTGTGATTCGGAAGTAGTGAAAAATGAATTTAACATGGAGTTGTCATTGGAGGGATGTCCTTTATTTTGAAAGAATTAAAGTTTTTTTTACAGATTTGCGAAAGAACCACTTTTTCGCTAGTTTCCATTTCTGTTTAAAATCCGCCGCTACCGGATACCTTCTGGTTGCTACTACAGCACTACATCATAAATTAACAATACTCAAATTTTACTGATATGTAGTATTAATAATTAATAAAACAAAAAATAATTATTTTACAAAAAAAAAATTTAAATTGTTAAAATTATACAAAATTAAACATAGTTTATTTATAAAAATAATAAAAAAACCAGAACAGTTTTTCCCTAGCCAAGATTTGAACCCGATACCTTCTGGGTGCAAAGCGGACAACTTACCTCTGTGACCCTGTACTAAAAAATCGTTCCATTCACTTGTGAAAATGCTATTTTTGTCATATATATACATATTAATTTTTTTTGCATTCTGAGATATAATGGATTTCCGAAATTTTTTACTTTTGGAATTAAAATATGATGGAAATGCAACCAACTTTACACCTACTATCTACCAATGTTTACGGTATTTAAGCTTTTTTGATGATTGCTGTCTTATATTTATTTTTATACTCTACACCACAGGGTATAATGTGTTTGTGTATTTGTTTG
The DNA here is from genome assembly GCA_947397865.1 of Polietes domitor. Lineage (NCBI taxonomy): Eukaryota > Metazoa > Arthropoda > Insecta > Diptera > Muscidae > Polietes > Polietes domitor. The sequence continues at coordinate 2,497 of CANDYM010000034.1, forward strand.
TAACACCCAAAGGAGGCGAGATAGTTCCATCTTTTATATATTTACTAGCTGAACCCCCGCCCGCTTCGCCAGGCAAAAAAAAAAACAAACGGTAAAATTAAAATCTGCTTCCATATTAATTTTTGTCCTGATCGGTAATATATGTACCAATGGATATGTTCCATGGAGAACGTTAGTTTACGGCGAATAATTGAAAAAACGTCAAAATCGAATTTATTTTTTGTTAAGTGTGATCCTTTCCATTACCTAAACAAAAAACTTCATTCGTAAGATGAAATTACATTACATTCAAAACACATAGAAAATCAATCAAATTGTTCACTAATCAATCAACACAAAAACTAAAAAATTAATATAATTTCGATAATAGGTTTTAACTTCGTATGGGAGGTGCCACGCCCACTTTTCCAATACCGCCCATTCATCACAACTACGCACATTGATGATAGATACACTTACACAAAATTACAGCACTCTAGGTGTAATAGAACTGACAATATTCAATAATAGGTTTTAACTTCGTATGTTTTCAGATTTTTTCTCACTTAAAACTTTGAAAATATTCTTCCACATAAGTTTGAATTTACTCAATTGTAAGACTTTTTTATTAGATCCAAAGAAATGTTTTTAAGTAAATCTACTACCCTTTTTCTAGTAAATACTTATAAAGGGTGATTTTTAAGAGCTTGATAACTTTTTTAAAAAAAAAACGCATAAAATTTGCAAAATCTCATCGGTTCTTTATTTGAAACGTTAGATTGGTCCATGACATTTACTTTTTGAAGATAATTTCATTTAAATGTTGACCGCGGCTGCGTCTTAGGTGGTCCATCCGCTTAGTCCAATTTTGGCATTTCCACGTTTTTGAGTAACAGAGACCCAATTGGTGCGAACGGCGACGAATCGAAAATTGGTGGTCATCATTAACACTGGCCGATACAGCTGCGATATTTTCTTCAGTTCGCACTCTACGTAAGCGTGTTGGTGGTTTAATGTCCAACAATGTAAATTTGGTGCGAAATTTAGTCACAATAGCCCGAATAGCCGCTTCAGTGGGTCGATTAAACTGACCATAAAATGGAAGCGCGCAATGAACTTTCTTAACAGAGCACGCATTTTGATAATAAAATTCAATAATTTGCAAGCGTTGTTCGTTTGTAAGACGATTCATGATGAAATGTCAAAGCATACTGAGCATCTTTCTCTTTGACACCATGTCTGAAATCCCACGTGATCTGTCAAATACTAATGCATGAAAATCCTAACCTCAAAAAAATCACTCTTTACTTAGTTAATTTTCCAACTTCTTAGGAAATTTTTACTGGAGCGTGTGGAAACCACTCATATTTTATTGCCAGGATCTTCGAGAAATATTTTGATACATTCGTCCGACAGACATTGTCGGCAAAATTGCATTTCAGTAATCCATCTATCAGTACACTCAAATGAATATGTCAGTAAAAGAAAGCAGAATGTCTACTAAAACAGCAGATTTTCTGCTGTTAAAAAAGAGACAGCAGATTTGTATCTGCTGAGATGGTAAACAGCTGTTTGCTGTTTTTAGCAATATATATGATACGCATATTGTCCCAAGCTAATATAAATGAAAATTCGAGTTAAACTCGCTTATGAACGCTTATCTATTTTTATATTTTAATTATCAACAGCCAATTTTAGCAGACTGCACATTCTTTAGCAATGCCAAAAACAGCTGTAATAGCAGAAAAGTGTCTGCTGATAGGCAGCAGACAATCGCTGCTTTTATTAACAGACTTGTTCTCTAAGTGTAGAACTTTTTTAAATAGTTGCTTGAAATTACATACATACATATCGAGGGCTTATATTTCTAAGTGGCTATGAACAAAAACATAACTTTTCAGGAGAGCGAAAAACTGATTTTCTCCTTAATTTGAAGAAAAATTATTAGTCGTTCTTCTACAGTTTAATCTAAAAAGGATTACTAATTGCTACGATTAAAAAGATTTCGAAATATCCTATTATTCGCGGTTTCATGGTTCATAGCCACTTTTGTATGTTTAAAATTGACCACTATGAATGTTGAAATAATAATAACATTTATTGTAAACTCCATAACTTTTTTCATGAAATCTTGGCAATGTTGTACAGAAAAAGCATTTTCTGTGACGTACACAGCGAATTTAAAGAATCCAGCTTCATCCGTGAGATTGGTCGCTTGTAACATATATGTAGCCAGTCGCGAAAATCGCTGCAATTAATGAAAAATCCAAAATTCGCCGTTGCAATTCCTTATATTTTAACATTCTTCATTCATAATTCTGAAACTTTTTATACACAAATTTTACCCATGAAGTCAGCAATCACATGCCTAAGAAATATTTTGGTATTCTCAATAAAATAAAAAGTTATGCCGGTTTTTCTAAATATATTTTTCATATTTTTGACTTTACAGCCGCCATTTTTCTTATTTTAGCCTGATAACTGGGGATTCAAAATGCTGTTAACGCGAAATGATAGAATTTGATAGTACGATATGCCCTAAATCTAGAAAAATGTTTTATACAAAATCGTTGTAGCGAATTATAACCTTCGGTTTTATGCTGCTCCATTGTTGAACTATTTTATTTTTATTATTTTTATGTTCATAGCCACTTAGACATAGTCAAAAACTAACGTGCGAGGGGATAGCCAAATCAGAAAATTAAAAAAAATGGCTTTAGAAAAAAATCTTTTCTTTGGCATCAAAAACTGATTTTCGAGAAAATGGTTGATAGCCACTTTTGAATATAAGCCCTCGATATATATTTTAAAGAATAATTACAAAAAAACGATCAAATTCCTCGGCGATAAACCCTTCAGTCCCGCATTTTTTCTATGATAAATGCGGAAAATTTGATATGCTTTTTGACAAAGTATGGGTCTAAATATGTTGTCTAAAGAATATGTGGTCTAAAGAATATGGATGTCTAAAGAGTTTTAGGGTTTTTAATTTATATAGGACAAAGTCTTAATACGCATATTCCGATTAAATAAAAATATTTGTAAATGTTTCTACATTTTTATAATCTTAAATATGTATAAATTCGAATCACAAATACAGTTTTTTTGTATTCGGTGAAATGCAAGAAAAAAACTAGAAATTTTAATTCAAAAAACCAAATAATTGGTATTTTAGAGTTTCGTTTTCCTACTTAGATCCAAGTTACTGAATTTGTTGTTTCTCTTTTGAATAATACTTGTTATATATGTACAAAAAAATACTAACTCTGAAAAATATTTGACATAAGTGATAAATATAAAAAAAAATTAGTAAGTTAAAACTCATTTCTTATTGTTTCGCAACTTTGAAGTAGATTTTAAAATAGAGACCTACACGCAGAGAAAAAATGCATTTCGTAGAAAAGAAACACGTGAACATCGTTTTTGAATTTCTTTTGTGGGAAAAATTAGTATGTTTGCGGTAAACATGCCATCAGTTGTTGTAAATGAACAAAGATAAATAAGTTTATGTATATCAAACAGTTGTCTTCGTTTGTCGAAATGGATTTGTATTATAATTGCAAACACCCAAAATATTGGAAGTAACAGAAACCGTTGTGATGAAAACAGGACACATCGGTTCAGATTTAGATACAGTTCCATAAAAATGTCGAATCGCAAATGTTACATCTTAGCAAATTATTTACTTTTATTAAGAATATTTTAGATTTCATTATGATATCATAGTGATTCTTATCAACACTTTTTTAAAATTACTAAACGATTTTGTTATTAAATTTCCAAACTTTTATTGCAGTACACAATTAAAAGTTCATAAGATAAGATCTAGTCAAACGTCGATTAATAAAAATGAAAATTTTCCGAACAATTTGGTATACATTAGCGAAATTAGTACTACACAATCTTGAAAATTCTATATTTTTTTGCTTCAGAAAGTCTAGAAGGTTTTAAAAAGTATATGTTCGAAACCTCTCTGGGGGTAGAACCCCCAACCCCCACCCCCCTGCGCACGGCCCTGGTGGGAGGTGCCACGCCCACTGAAAATATCAAAAAAATATATAGCCTATTTTCACCACCGGTTCAGCATGAACATACTGTGAAAATTTCAAGAAGATCGGTTCAGTAGTTTAGGCTGCTATAAAGAACAAACAAACATACAAACACAGATTCATTTATATATATATAGATTATACCGATCGACATCGAATGTCTGTCAATCTATTTTTTGAATCACGATACAGGTCGCAATTATTGTCTGCAACGATTTTTGCACGTTGGAGACGAACGCTATTTAAGCTGAAGAAAATCGGTTCAGATTTAGATATCGCTCCCATATAAATGATGCTCCCGATTTAAATTTTTCTTCTCTAGAAGCCACATTATTTAAGCGATTTTGATCAAATTTTGCACAACACCTTATATCTAAGTTAGAAACATCTGTGGTAAAAATCGGTTCAGATTTATATATAACCACCATACAAATTTCGTTTCTTTTTTGACATTTTCCGGTCTAAAAACCTTAAATTAAAAAAATCTTTAAAATTGGCGGAACACCTTATACTTCAATCAGAAACTCTTTTGGTGAAAATGGGTCTAATCGGCTCAGATTTATATATAGCTCCCATACAAATGTCGCTCCCGATTTGACTTTTTTGTAAAAAAAATGTGTCAAATCGGTTCAGATTTAGATATAGCTCTCATACAAATTTCGTTCCCGATATGAGGTTAACCGCTGTAGAAACTGCACACCTTAACCGATTTTCTTCATATTCGACACAACATCTTAGATTTACACTAGAAAGATCTATGGTAAAAATTGGTGAGATCGATTAGATTTACATATAGCTACCATACAAATGTCGTTCACCATTTTCACCGAATTGAATTGTAGCAAGTGTTGGGTATCGCATAGTCGGTCCGACCGACTTTAGAAATGCTATTTTTCTTTAATGAAGTTCTTGCATAAAATGATTTTGTCACTTGTGAATTCAACATGACAAAATAGTTGTAAACTGTTGTAATCAGTCGAATTTCACATCGAATGTAAATATTGGTGCATATCCTGTTTTTCGTTAAAAAGTTCATATACTAAATAAAACGTTATAATTAAAAAACTGATCTCATTAGCTGTAATATTTAGAATAAAATCTCAAACAATGCAAATAATGAATACAAACGAAATGTGAATGTATGGTGCTACAAATTGAAAATTAAAAAAGGCTTAATATTGTCTCAATCTCAATCGCCTCTAATCAGGCCGTGGAGTGTTCTGCAAGATATAGGGTATATAAGATTTGGTCCGGCCGAAGTTTTTTCTGGTTAAATTTAAACTTCTTCAATGACAAACTTCAAACCAATTATAAAAATCCACCTTATTTCTAGTCGATACTCCACTTCACTACAATCAAATACCACAAATCCTATATGTTCCCTCCAAAGGCAAGAGCCTGCATCAATAGCATTTGGACCCATCGCATCTGTCCGCTCTACTCTTTGTTTCCTTGGCTGGTTTCAATGTACACATGTTGATATATGTACAAAATAGTTAAAACTTGGTTATTAGCGTAAATTTGGAAGACCGTGATTTCTCATGCTGCCACAGCAGCTGCTGCATTTATCGTTGCTGTTACATTTGCCAACAACAATTACACCCATCCAACCAGGACAACGGAGCTGCAAAGCTGCATTTTTGCCTTTTGAATTACTAAGCAAGTAATGCGAGAAAAATCTCATCCTTTGCAAACAAAAATTACAATAACAAAGCCACATTTAGAGGACCACCCCACCAAAAAGTGCAATGGCTTTTCACACAAAAGGGGATTCGTGCAACCATACGTTCGTACTTACTTGCGTCACCACATTTGCATTCAAATGTGAGCCAGTCATATGCGGCAGAGAGCTTCCTTGTGTTCGAGTGACATTTAAAATTGTATTTGTGCGAACGTAGGTTGAGGTAAAACCCAGCAAAGAATGTGTCCCTGCACGAAACTGGTTAAATCCATGTATCCTTTTGCAAATCAAGGAATTCACCAAAGCAACTAGTTTTCTGTAGAAAAAATTGTCTAAGCCAATGGTAAGGGAGATGTGTGATTGCGGCGAAAATTTGTGATGAAAATGGGAGTTCATTGTATATTAAGGCGGAGTGCAGAAACAAAGATGTTTGTCATCGATACAAAAGTTAAAGTAGAAACGTTAGAAAAAGACATTTTTCAATATTTCTCTAAATGAAAAAAATAAGAAAATAATAATAAAGAACATGTAATTTTTAACCTCTACTTGACTGAATCTTTCATTTGTGATTTAAGTTTTAATTTCAAAATGGTTAAAAAATAATTAATGACGCTTAGAATAAATATTTTCAATAAAAAACTTTTTGTCCTAAATGAGAAATTTGAATTCAGAAAATTAATAGTTATGTGGTATCGTGATCTTAACTGGGCGTAGTGGGGAAACTATTCTAAAAGGACGTCTGTTATCTAAAAATAAAAATTATTCCCTTTTTAAATCGGGACCGAGCTTATAAAAAAATTAAAATAACGACAACTAAATGTAGTTTTTCAAATCAAATCTGATATTCGCTCAATATGCCCCAATTCAATAATAAACGCTTATTCTATTCAATTTCGTTGTAAGAGTATCCAAAATATTTAACTGGGTCTTCGTAATTTCTCTCGGCTTCTAGGACATTACTGCATGTGTCATCACACCTTCTATACCGAGTGCTACGTTCGTACATATCTTCTAACCGCTGCATCATTTATATATTTCTTTTTTCTTTTAATTCTTTTTTTCTCGTTTTGCATCATTTTATTCTTATTTTACTTTCAATCTGATTGTATGAGTCGGTGGAAGAGCGTGTATTTGTTGGATTTAATGCAAGGTTAAATCTAAATATCATGTTGCGTACGTATAAGAGCCATCGCAATACATACGGTTTGCCATTGCAACTGGTACAGCCACCGGTTTTCCGTTGCACCACTAATGTGTATGTTGCACTCACACATATATGCGTGTGCATACTTGCCACTGCATATACGTGATAAAAGGTACATTGCACAGTGGACTCGAAAGCTTGTTATACCCCCACTTTACAGAGTAGTAGGGTATATATCATTTGGGACAAAAAAGTGTAACGCATTGAATGAGTGTCTTAAGACCCTAAGTTTGTTTGAGCCATGCTCGTCCGATAACTATCGAAAGGAGTTAAGGAATCGATTCAATATATGGCGGGTGTTGGAGTTAAGGAATCTGTGCAAAATATGGCTGGTTTTGTCACGCCCCTTCCAGTACCTCTCACATAAATCACCCTAAACTATGTAAAATTAAAGATGTTAAAACTTATATACGCATAAACGAAATACTGTGATATTTGATATGAATTATGACTTTTATATAAGTTGCATTCACATGAAGTATGGGCGATAGTTCTACACCCCTTCTGGTACCTCCCACACAAAGTGGCATAAGCTTTGTTTGAAATAAACCCGATACAACGTCCATGCGGTAGGGATGTATAGTTGGAGCAAAAAGTCGATTTTTCGACTTTTGGAAATATATGAATAATTGATTTTCCGACTTTTCAACTTTTGCAAATATATGAAAAGTCGACTTTTGAAAAATCGATTTTTCGACTTTTGAAAATTCGACTGGTGCAAATAAATAAAAATACGACATTGCAAAAGAATAAAAAGACAAACAGACCAAATCAAAGCCAAATCGAAAGACATTTATATTGGATATATAAATCTGCACCGATCTTACCCACTTTTTGCATAGATGTTTCAAGTTGTTGTGCCAATTTTGAAGAAAATCGGATAAATGATGTGTTTTCTAGAGCGAACAAAGTAAAATTGGTATTCAAAAACTTAAATTCATTGATGCACAAAGTCGAAAACAAAAGTCGACTTTTCTACTTTTGTAAAGTCGACTTTTGGCAATGGTAAAGTCGATTTCGACTTTTCGAATTTTTCCTCCCAAAAGTCGGTTAATCGATTTATAGATCCCTATCATGCGGGTAGTCAAAATCATGTGCAGTTTGATATTTGAAAATGTATTTAAAATCACATTAAACCAAAAAAATATTTACGCTTTAGCCACGCCCCTTTTTGTACCTCTCACACAATTGTCTCTATCCTAGGTAATATTAAATCCTTCATAACTTTTATAATGGTGTATGGAATCCATTATGACTTGATATTTGATCATGTTTTTACAAACATGGAAGCAGGGACCACGTGACGAGAACAGCCTAGTGCCTTCCACACAAATTATCCTGACCTAAATAAGATTTAATTCCTTATAACTTCTGTATATATGTACTCTGAGAGTGGGGGTTTAGGTTTATACGACTGACGTTTTCTTACTTTTGTTGTTATAAATATCCAAAATCCAAAGTACTGTAGTTTTTGACGTATAGGGTGATTTTTTAGCTATTATCTTTTTGGCAACACTGGTTTAAACAGCTGACGCACGTTTCGTGTTTTGTTACAAACAAACAACGCTTGCAAATTATTGAATTTTATTATCAAAATGCGTGCTCTGTTAAGAAAGTTCATCGCGCGGATGGACATTTGCAACATTTGCATGAAATGATCTTCAAACATTGAATTATATGGACCGTACTATCGACTTTTTTTTGAAAAACTTTCCTAAGGATTCTAAAAAATCACCCTTTACAATGCCTGCATACTACCTTTATCGTGATATCTGGCCCTTGACGACCGTCTTCAGAAGACTTCACAGAGATTTTTTAACAAAATACCCGGACTCTTTAAGTCAATTATTCTCCCAAACGATAATTCTCCCAACTCATTCGGGAAGTGAGTTGTGGTTTTCAGTCCAAAACAAAAAGCAAAAAAAGTTGGAAGTACTTCCGTCAGAAGCACATTTTAATCGCATCTCAAAATCTAATTCTGAATATTTCATGATTTTGGGAAATTTTTTTAAACAACTTCCAACATTTTACGAATAAAATGTTCATAAGTAAATATCTGCAACATTTAAAATATTTTTTTTGTTTAACCGATATCTGCAATATAATGATTTTAAGAAACATCCTGTTACTCATGTCCTGTATGAATTAGAACCCCAAGACTCCATGGAAATCATATTTAGACCCATACCTCATCAAAAAACATAGCTAGTTTTATATATTTATTAAAAAGAAAATTCGGGCATGAGAGGGTTAAAAAATTGATTTATTAATGTACTTCAAATATTTAATTTTTCATTAATTATTAATACTAAATTAACACAAAAATTGAGTAGTGTTAATTTATTTAATGCTAATTTAATTTAATATTAATTTGCGTTATATATTAATTCATACTAAGTAAATATTTTTTTGGTAAGCTTCCTATTGTTAGTTCTAACGAACAAAATGGTTTAGTTATTCAGCACTCACAACAGAGGATAGCTGAGGTGGTTAGAGTGCCATAGTATCTACCAGAATGTCCGCTGTTCTACACCTGGTAGCGGCGGATTTTTATACACTCCACGAGAGTATTATGTCTTTGTGCATTTGATGGTAACACCCAAAAGGAAACGAGTTAGACCCATCGTTTATTATACAGATCGGCTTAGAATCACTTTCTGAGTCGATTTAGCAATGTCCGTCTGTCTGTCCATCTATTGTTGTAATCAAATTACAGGTAGCAATTATAGTTCGATCCTAACAAAAATTGTCAAAGTAAGTTTTGTGGATCAAGGACGAACGCTATTTCATTTGAGGCAAATCGGTTCAGATTTAGGTATAGCCCCCATATGAATGTCGCTCCTGATTTTACTTTTTTCGCTCTAGAAACCACATATTGTATCCGATATTCTTTAAATTTGGCACAACATCTTATAATACAACTAGAAACACCTATGCAGAAAGTGGATAAGATCGGTTCAGATTTAGATATAGCCCCCATACAAATGTCGATCCCGATTTTACTTTTTCCGTTCTAGAAACCACATATTGTACCCGGTTTTTCCTTAAAATTGGCACAATATCTAATAATCTAACTAAAACATCTATGGTGAAAGTGGGTAAGATCGGTTCAGATTTAGATATACATTTATTTATATATATACAAATGTTGCTCCCAAAAGTTTAACAGATTTTGGTCAAACTTTGCATATTATATTTCACCTATAAACATACAAGTGGGTCACAGCGTTCCATGTTTGAATATACCGCCATACAGATGTTCCTTCCGATTTAAAATTTTTTGTCAAACACATACATTTACAGGATACAAAAATCCTTCCCGATTTGACTTTTTTACCGAATTGAATTGTAATAGGATAGAAAGTGGAGTGTATCATATAGTCGGCTCCGCCCGACTTTAGCCCTTCCTCACTTGTTTTTAAATAGAAATGGAAACGAGTGGAAAGGCGGTTCCTTTGCAACTTCTTTAAAATAACTTTTAAATCTTTCAAAATAAAGGACATCGCTCCTATGACAGCTCTATGTTAAATTCATTGGTGAAGATCCCAATTTTCACTACTTCCGAATCACAAGATGAGCAAATGATTGCACTTCGCCGGGTGCTCTCTTTTCATTTCAGTTATTAATTCTATGGACAATAAAGTTTCTTACAGACTAGCAATATGCAAATATAATAATAATTCATTTAATTAAGTTCCTTAACAATATTTTAAACTTAAAACTAGGAAGACTAAAATCGACCGATTCACAAATAGAGTTGTAAAGTCTCATTGATTTCAGTAGAGGTTCATTAAGGACATAACTGTAAAAATGTGTATTGATATGAAACGGCACATAGTGCCTTAAAGCACGAGACAGTAATAAAATACGCATTTCCTTACATTTTAATTTCCTTTAACGTGACAACAGCCCTGTCTGTTACTTCGTAAATCATATGGAGAAAATTATAACCATGACATAATATATGCGAACCACTGTGCAGCGAATATCCTTGTTTTGGCGTGATATGCAAACTTCACAGAAATAAGCAAATATTTTGTTTCCTTTCATACTGGATTTAGTATTCATAAGCACACCTACGTTCTTATATGGACTGCATGTTTGAAAGGCTGCGAAGGGAAATATAAGGTACGTGTTAATATGAAAAGTAAAAAATAGGAGATGAGTTGGGTTGGCATCCCTGGATTTTCCCCGGATTTCGCACATTTTTCATTTCCCGTATCCCGGGAAATTCGTACGGGATTCGTACGCATATTTTTTCCCATCATTTCCACAATAAAATTAAAAATGTTGTATACAAATTTAGATAACATAGCTTTTAATCAAGTATATTGCAGTTGGATGACAAAATATTTTTAAGCTGCGTTTGGATTTAGACTAAAAATCCACTTTTTCGGATTTTTTCCTGTCAGGCTCCACATGAAAAAATAAAATCCGGGAAAAATAGATTTTGGACATGTATCGAAGCCACAGGACAAAGAACAAACATTTCATTTAATGATCTACTCACTATTAATGTGAACGATCGTTCTCCGTCGCGTTCGCATTTTCCAATAAAATAAGAAATGTCTGATCTTTAATTAATTTTGAAACTTGAAAAGATGTCTGAATTGATCTCACAGCGCGCTTTATTATATGAATTCTGTAACAGGTTCGTTGTGAAATATATATTTATTTTACTTTAATAAAATGTGAACGTTTCATTGGAAAAAAATAAGCTTAACTCATGGTAAACAGTATGTTGACGATTTTCCGTGCTGTCCGGGGATCCCGGGAAATTGAAAAAATAATTCCCGTTTCCCGGGAAACTAAAAGTACGGGAAAATGCAAACCCTAAAGATGAGCCTCAAAAGTATATCTGAATCAAAACAAGTAAAAACGGCGTTAAGTTCGGCCGGACCGAACTTTATATACCCTCCACCATGGATTGCATTCCACAGAGGTTGTCGGTTTTCGTAGAAGTTCATATTACTGAACTTCTACAGGAAAATACAATTTTTTTAATATAGCCAAGCCAAAACAAATACAAATATTCAAAAACAAATTTTATAAATAATTGCAATATTTTAATTATTTCAAACCATTATTTATTTCAAATCAAAAAATAAATATTCTTATATTTATATTTTCAAAAAGCTTAAATACCATAAATATTGGTAGATAGTGGGTGCTACAGTTGATTGTATTTCCATTCTATTTTAATTTCAAAATCCATTACCAGACGTACATAGTGCAAAATAACCTAACTTCATGATTCAACCAATTTTTGCCGTTAAAGAAAAATTACGAATTTGGAAAAAAAACTTTTTATTTTGCGTGTCTATGCAGTCAGAGGAATGTCTACACCGAATTCCATGACTCTAGCTGCGGACATTTGGTTGGTACTATTTTTATCCCCTTTTTCTATTTTGGCCCCAAAAAGTACGAATTTCGAAAAATCAGTTTATTTTCCGTGGCTGCACAGTCAGAGGAATGTATATTCCGAATTTCATGACTCTAGCTGCGGTCATTTGATTGGTACTATTTTTATCCCCTTTTTTCATTTTAGCCCCATAAAGTACGAATTTTGAAAAATCCGTGTGATTTACTTGTCTATGCAATCAGAGGAATGTATACACCGAATTTCATTATTCTAGGTACAGCCGTTTGGTTGGTACCATTTTTATCCCTCTATTCCCATTTTACCCCTTAAAAGTACGAATTTGGAAAAAATTACTTTATATTATGTATCTACTCAATTAGAGGAATGTACACACCGAATTTCGAGTTTCTAGCTGTTGTCGTTTAATATGTACCATTTCTATCCTTTTTTTGTCCCATTTCACCCCCTACAAATAAGAATCACTTTATGGTGCACGTTTTTGCTATAAGGGGAATGCGCATACCAAATATCAAGCAAATATAAACAGAGATATTGAAAAAACATGCTTAAATACACTGAATTAGGGATTATTATGGGTATTTTTAGTCCTTGTGTTGGAAAAAATTTTCCCTTTGGGCCGATTTCGCCCCGTTTCACGATTATACGACTATAAGACGCATTTATGGAAAATTTGAACGTTCCCTTAGGGCCGATTTCGCCCCGTTTCACGATTATACGACTATAAGACCCATTTATGGAAAATTTGAACGTTCTAGCTCCTTTCGTTTAGATACTAGCGTGCTTTCAACAGAAGGACGGACGGACGCACATAGCTAGATCGTCTTAGAATTTTATGACGATCAAGAATATATACTTTATAGGGTCTCAGGTCGATATTTCAAGGTGTTACAAACGGAATGATAAAGTTAGTATACCCCCATCCTGGAGATGGAGGGTATAAAGATGTAAAATTCAGCCTCAATAAATGAAATATGTCTATTTTTTCTATGTTACACATTTTAGTTGTCCCCTCTAGGATTATCAGGTTTCACTGCCCTGCCCCAAAATGTTGCCTCACGTGTGCTATGGCTGGCTGTTGTCATTTTTAAGGCAAAATTGAAGGTCTCTCTTACAATGGTTCATAATGGTACTTTTCGCATTTAATTGTGTGTAGTTGCATATTTTTGTGAATGAAGATGCAACATGACAGTGCAATTTACCGGGGAAAAAAGGATTTTGCCAAATTTTGCACACTGGCTTTTCGGTGTCGGGTGTGTTGCCACTAATGATGTAACATTGTAGCGCCGTGCTATTAGTAAGCGACCGGCTAACGACTTCGTAATTGCAGTCATTGAAGTAGTCACTGTTTGCACGACAGAAACAAACAGGGGCAAGACCAATCAATTTAAAAGGTATGCTGACGAAGAAGCTGAGAAGCTTTTCTTCAAGGTATTGCGTTTCCATAAAGCAGCAATCATTTCTCTGAATTTTGTGAAATCGATGACTAACTTAATATGTCCATGCAAATGACATATTGTGCTAGTTTGCACAGCTATAGGACGAGAGTATTCCAAGTTAGCTATTCCGTATATATCATCTTGTAATATGGGATTGTAAATACGTTTTTGATTGGTATACTATTTGCGGAAGCAAATATTTTTTTCATATTTTTCAATGTAGCTAAAAATCTTTCTTAAACAAATTAAAGCCAAAAACAATTTATTCGTATACCTTACACAGGCACAAGCCAGACAGACGCCGTCTCAAAGCAGAACGTATTCACGTACATATTTCTATTGCATTTGTGCGAAAGAAAAAATTCTTCCATAAGATGCACTGAAGTGAAATGAAGAAAAGTTTTGTGTAAAATGATACCAAAATAGAAGAATTTCTTACAAATCATTTTTTATCACATTCTATTGTCTTACTTCTGCTTCCGCCTGATGAAATTCAATATCATTGTAACCTATTTAAGCTTGTTTTTTGTATAGAAAAATATATAAAAACATTCAGAAATGAAAGGAACTTTTAGGACATGCTACACCACAGCAAATAAAAACAAAACATACGGATGATTTCAACACGCAGAAGAAAATGATACACCATTGAGGGATGTATTCCAGTGGTAACTAGAAAAGAGCAGACAAAAAAAAACTAAGTTTAATGAAACGATAAAACACCAAGATAAGTCAAAACGATTTAAAAGTATGGTATTTTTTCTTTGTAGACAGGAATCAGTTAAAACTCATCGTTCGCAGATAAAATTTTATTTTACTTTGACCAAAACGAAAAGCGAAAATTCTACGAGAGTCGGCAAATCTGTTAACCATACGAATTAAGATCCAATAAGATATTCCAACATCAATAGTAAGAAATATAACACGCTTAGCTCGAGGACAACATAACAGAGCTCCGGTCATTTTGTTGGTTTTTAGCCGATTTTTATCCCCTTTTTCCCATTTTGCCCCCTTAAAAGTACTATTAGAGGGATGTACACGCCGAATTTCATCATTCTAGCCATAGCCGCTTAGTTGGTAACATTTGTGTCCCTCTGTTCCCATTGTATCCATTGAAAGTAAGAATTTGAAAAAAAACCTTTTTATTTTTCGTGTCTACACAAACAGGAATGTATACTCCGAATTTCGTGACTTTAGCCATTTGGTTGGTACAACTGTTATCCCCTTTTTCCGTTCCACTGGCCCCAAAAGTAATTTCGAAAAATTCCTTTATTTTACGTGTCTACGCAATCGTAGGAATATATACAGCGAACGTCATCATTCTAGGTGTAGTCGTTTAGTTGGTACCATTTTTATCCCTCTATTTCCATTTTAACCCTTAAAGTACGAATTGGGAAAAAGTACTTTATATCACACTGTGTATAACTTTTGAAGTCATGGAAATATAAGCATATACGAACACCACTACGTGATAAAAGACAAAAAAGACCCGTGTATCCCAGTTTTGCCCAAATCTATACACTTTTTTCATATGCCCCCAAAGATTTGGGACAACGGTGCTCTTTTTTTGTAAAAAGTGTTAATTTTCTCTGGCTCATATCTTGCAAACCGTTTGGAATTTTGATTTACTCTGAGGCAAAGTTATAGCTCATGTCATAAAGAACAAAAATTGTGAACATAAAAAATCTGTAAACATATAAAATCGCAAATGTCGTGGAACAAATCTTATAGGCTGTAGTGTGTCTAGGTATCATATGCGTGCTGTTGATTAAGGTTAATATCACTCATACGCACTGTAGTCGGACTGACAGTTAACAGAAGCAGTCCTGCAAGATATATTTTTATACCCTCCACCTGCAGGATGGGGGTATACTAACTTTGTCATTCCGTTTGTAACACCTTGAAATATCGACCTGCGACCCTATAAAGTATATATATTCTTGATCGTTGTAAAATTCTAAGACGATCTAGCCATGTCCGTCCGTCCGTCTGTTGAAAGCACGCTTGCATCTAAACGAAAGGATCTAGAACGTTCAAATTTTCCATAAATGCGTCTTATAGTCGTAGATCGGTTGGGATTGAAATGGGGCGAAATCGGACAAAAGGGAAACATTTTTCCTTCACAAGGACTAAAAATACCCATAATAATCCCTAATAAAGAGTGATTTTTTTGAGGTTAGGATTTTCATGCATTAGTATTTGACAGATCACGTGGGATTTCAGACATGGTGTCAAAGAGAAAGATGCTCAGTATGCTTTGACATTTCATCATGAATCGTCTTACAAACGAACAACGCTTGCAAATTATTGAATTTTATTATCAAAATGCGTGCTCTGTTAAGAAAGTTCATTGCGCGCTTCCATTTTATGGTCAGTTTAATCGACCCACTGAAGCGGCTATTCGGGCTATTGTGACTAAATTTCGCACCAAATTTACATTGTTGGACATTAAACCACCAACACGCTTACGTAGAGTGCGAACTGAAGAAAATATCGCAGCTGTATCGGCCAGTGTTAATGATGACCACCAATTTTCGATTCGTCGCCGTTCGCACCAATTGGGTCTCTGTTACTCAAAAACGTGGAAATGCCAAAATTGGACTAAGCGGATGGACCACCTAAGACGCAGCCGCGGTCAACATTTAAATGAAATTATCTTCAAAAAGTAAATGTCATGGACCAATCTAACGTTTCAAATAAAGAACCGATGAGATTTTGCAAATTTTATGCGTTTTTAAAAAAAAAAGTTATCAAGCTCTTAAAAAATCACCCTTTATTTTAGCGTATTTAAGCATGGTTTTTGAATATGTCTGTTTATATTTGCTTGATATTTGGTATTCGCATACCCCCTACATACCTACAAAAACGTGCACCATAAAGTGATTCTTATTTGTAGGGGGGAAAATGGGGCAAAAAAGGGATAAAAATGGTACATATTAAACGACAACAGCTAGAAACACAAAATTCGGTGTGTACATTCCTCTAATTGAGTAGATACATAATATAAAGTAATTTTTTCCAAATTCGTACTTTTAAGGGGTTAAATGGGAATAGAGGGATAAAAATGGTACCAACAAAACGGCTACACCTGGAATAATGAAATTCGGTGTATACATTCCTCTGATTGCGTAGACACGAAAAATAAACGGATTTTTCGAAATTCGTACTTTCAAGGGATACAATGGTACAGGGGATAAAAAAAGTACCAACTAAACGACTACAGCTAGAATGATGAAATTCTAATTGCGTGAAATGTCAAGGGGGTAAAAATGGTACCAACCAAATGGGCGCAGCTGGAATCATGGAATTCGGTGTATACATTCCTCTGACTGCATAGACACGCAAAATAAAAAGTTTTTTTTTCCAAATTCATACTTTTTCCTTTACGGCAAAAATTGGTTGAATCATGAAGTTAGGTTATTTTGCACTTTGCACATGTACGTCTGATAATGGATTTTCAAAATTTGTACTTTTGAAATTTAAATAGAATAGAAATACAACCAACTGTAGCACCCACTATCTTCCAATATTTATGGTATTTAAGCTTTCTGAAAATATAAATATAAGAATATTTATTTTTTAATTTGAAATAGATAATGGTTTGATATAATTAAAATATTATATTTATTTATAAAATTATTTTTCCAATATTTGTATTTGTTTTAGTTTGGCTATATTACAAAATTTATATTTTCCTGTAATATTGCTGCACTTCTACGAAAACCGACAACCTCTGTGGAATGCAATCCATGGTGGAGGGTATATAAAGTTCGGCCCGGCCGAACTTAACGTCGTTTTTACTTGTTCCTACTTAAACGGTATTAAGAATCATTCCTAGGAAGTTCATAGGTTCTAGAAAGTTGGTTATTGATTTTAGGTACATTTTTGTAGTTCATATTTGAACTATAAACATTCGAGGTGAAAGTGGTCCAGATCGGTTGAGATTTATATATAGGAACAATGCAAATGTCGCCGATTTTGCTCTAGAAAATCCATATTTTAATAGTTTTTGATCATAACAAGTTATATTTCAAATGGAAACTTACATTGTAAATGAGGGTATCATCCTCACCGAATTGAAGCATAATAATTTATTTGAATTGAACTTACTCCATATAAACTTTTTCTTATAACAAGTAAATTTTTACTCAGGCTAAGTACAAATTTACCTGGTTTAAGCAAAATTTTCCTCGTATTAAGTACAAATTTACTTGAAATTAATGCATTAGCGCCATACAAAGTTTAACTTTCCTCAGTTTTAGTACATTTTTACTTAACCCATGACACAGTTTTTTCTGAGTGAATATTATCACCTATTTATTTGTTTATATATTTTTGCCTTTGTCAATAAATAGGCGATATAACTTTACTTTTTACCACATACAGTATGTGTCACAATTGTAAACCCAATTGAAAACTATTTTCCTATTAGTATCTAGAGTAACATAATTGAGAACTATCCACAAAATATTGAACTTGCACAATTCTCTGGTAACCAACGAACAAAGAGCAAATTAGTTACACACGATTATGCATAATCGCCGAGTAAATAGTTAATTGAAATCGTTGCACCAACACACCGAAAATTGCAAATGCCACTTTGTGTGATATTATACATTTGGGGGAAGGCATTGCATTCTGAGCTGGGTCTGTTGAATGTAACCATGACATTGTATTGAGTATTGTATGTGCCCAATGAGTCGTATAACACTGTGCGACAAACATTTTGTCGAAGGACAGTGTATAACATTTTGTCATGTATTTTGGCGTTCTAAACTGGAAAAAGGTAATAAATTTAGATTTTTTGAAACTTCTTGTAAAAGAAACATAATTTCAAAAAAAAAAAAAAACTTATTGTTTTCAAAGGCGAATGCGAAACGTATTTCGCAAAACTTATACATTTATACATAGATTTCCATATAACCACTGTTTTCTTCCTTATAGTGCCAGCTACTTTCTGTTATTTAATTTCTGTGTTTTCTAGTTCTCTTACGAAGAGAGCCATATCTTTTACAATTATTTATAGATATTTTCAGATAGGCATTTCTTTTCTTTTTGGTGCTAGATTTAAAAAAATAATTTTTTTTTAATTTTGATAATCAAATTTTTCTCAATTTTTTGACGCCTTCATTCAGATTTGTAGCCCTTATCTTTGTCCGTTTAACATATAACCGGACATGCTCTGAGTTATACTGGCAAAATGACAACTACAAAAGGTACCATCGACGAAAATTAAAATTTTTGTAACAAATTTAAAAAATAATATTCATAATTTTTGTGTGTAGATTTTATGAATAATTTTATGATTTTTTTTACAATTCAGACTCAAAATTTTTATTTTCTGTTGCATAGTGTAGCCAATTAAAAACTTGCGAATTATTACCCCTCAATAACAACGCGGTCATAAAATATTTAGGTTAGAGTGTGAATGTACAAAAATTTGTTTTTGCGTAATTAAATTTAATCTATAAAATTGAATCGCAAAAATATGAATACATGGATGCGGACACATATTTTGTGCAAACAGAAAATTGCATTAGAATGTATGAATAAGTGTCGGCATCACATCACACAAAAGGAGGGACAGATGAAAAATAATGGGAAAAGGGTTAACAGTTTTCATACCCGGAACAACTTACTAAACTTTCAATTGGGGATGCATATGTTCTATCAGTGGCTTTCCGAGCGAGCCATTTAAAACACAAAGCTGACCAAAAACATGGAAGTTATTGCAGATTTTTAAAAAATGACGTAAAAATTACACAAAAAAGTCGAAATATTTTGAGACAACGTTTTAACCCTTAAGCAACATTGCGAGTTTGTCGTTAATATTTTTATATTTTTGTGTACACATGAAACATATACTATTCCGAAGAATAACAAAACGAAAAGCAACAAGTATGTTCATGCTGAACCGGTGGTGAAAATAGGCTATATAATTTTTTGATTTTTTCAGTGGGCGTGGCACCTCCCACACAAATTGGGGATTTATTTATTTATTAGAAATTACCATATTCGGAATACTGTTGCAGCTAGATTCTTGATTTTTTGTGAAAGTTCACTAATTATTAGTCTTCACAGTTGTGCCACAAATGGGCGGTATTGGAATAGTGGGCGTGGCACCTCCCATACGAAGCTTAAACCTATTATTGAATATTGACAGTTCTATTACACCCAGAGTGCTGAAATTTTGTGTAAGTTCATCTAGCATCAAAGTGCGTAGTTGTGCCAAAAATTGGTGGTATAGGAAAAGTGGCAGTGGCACCTCCCATACAAAGTTAAAACCTATTATAGAATATTGTCAGTTCCATGAAACGTAGAGTGCTCAAATTTTGCTTAAGTGCATCAATGAGCATAGTTGTGCCACAAATGGGCGGTATTGGAATAGTGGGCGTGGCACCTCCCATACGAAGCTTAAACCTATTATTGAATATTGCCAGTCTATGACACCCAGAGCGCTGAAATTTTGTGTTAGTTCAGCTAGCATCAATGTGCGTAGTTGTGCCAAAAATGGGCTGTATGGAAAAGTGGGTGTGGCACCTTTCATATGAAGTTAAAGCCCATTTTCGAATATATTCCGTTCTATGGCAGATACAATACTGAAATTTTGTGTGAGAGCATTTAGCATCAATGTGCGTAACTGTGCCCAAAAAATTGACGGTATTGGGAAAGTGGGCGTGGGACCTCACATACGAAGTTAAAACCTATCATCGAATGTGGTCAGTTCTATGACACCTAGAGTGCTGAAATTTTGTGTGAGTTGATCAAGTGTAAATAGTTGTGCATAGATGGGCGGAAAGTGTTCGTTTGATTAGTGAACAATTTGATTGGTTTTCTAAGTGTTTTGATTGTAATGTAATTTCTTCTTACGAATGAAGTTTTTCGTTTAGGTAATGGAATCGCACTTAACAAAAAATCCATTTCATTTTTGACATGTTTTCCATTATTCGCCGTAAACTAACGTTCTCCATGGAACATATCCATTTCTTTAGTATCTCAGGGAAGTACCTTGATTATAATTGTTACATATATTACCGATCAGGAGAAAAATTGATATGAAAACAGATTTTAATTTGTTTGTTTTTTTTTTTTTTGCCTGGCGATGCTGGCGGGGGTTCAGCTAGTTTAACATTATAAAAATTATGAAACATTTTGGAATATTTTTTATTTAATCGGAATCTGCCGGTTAATGAAACTGATAAACATGAGTAACAGCATGTCCTATAAACATTAGAAATCATATTTAAATCTATATTTTGTCAACTATATTTATCACAGCAAAAATGAGGGGCTGAAAAGGTTAAAGAATTTATTTCTATATACATATATTTTTAATTTTGTATACAATCTCGTTAATAATTGTTGTAGATGTAAAGCTCCATTATAAAACATATTCTAACACCATAAACATTATTTCTGTTGCAAAATTCGAAGACGTATGTTTTATTTATAAAAATAAGAAATAATTCTCTTTTGTATTTGTTCAGCTTGAGGCCATAGAAAAACTGGTGTTGTTTGTTTTATTTTATTTTATTTTTCCCAATATTTCGGTTGCCTTCATCAACCATCATCAGGGGTAAAAACACTAAACAAAAACATATTTAAATTATAACAAATGTAAACTATAAAAATCACGAAACAATTTTACAAATAATTACATTAAAAATAATTAGCGTCGTCCTGTTCGTCTGCACAAGTTATTGTCAACTAAAAGTCATGTTTTGTTTTCGTCTGTATTTTTGTACAATATGACGATAAGCTTTCGCACAGTTTTCTGTGTCCGTTTTGTAATTTATTCTCTTATCCGTGGGAACGTCAATAATATGTAATACTTCGAGAGTAAATCTTCGTTTATAGTTTCTCTCTTCTGCAAGTTTTTTTACGTCTTTAAAATTCGGCGTGTGCCCTGTCAGAGTACAGTGGGCCGCAAGAGCAGTTTTTTGCTCTATTGGCCTGTCAGTAGCTTTTTGGTCAGATTTATGTGAGGAAAGTCTAGTTTTAAGTTTGGTCTTGGTAGTGCCAACATATACCTTTTGGCATATGTTGGACTTGTCTCCATTACATGATATCATATAAACAACATTAGACTTGTCCTCATTCTTTATTTTAGACTTAGTTCTACTGAATAACTTATTTACTGAACAATTTGTCTTAAGTGCTAATTGAAATTTGTCCTTGTTATACACGTCAGCATTTTTGAACCTTTCTGAGAATCCTTGTATATATGTCAGTGATTTATATATCTTCCCCTCTTTTTCATTGTTAAGTTTAATTGGTTTCCTTTTGGTGTATTTTATAAGGTCGATGATTGTTTGTTTTGGGAAGTCATTAGATCTTAGAATTTTCTTAATTTTCATCTCGTTGTCTGTGTGAAATGACTGGTCACTTATATTAAATACCCTATTTATAAAGTTCGTCGCTGTATTGATAATTATAATAATAAAACAAACAACACCAGTTTTTCTATGGCCTCAAGCTGAACAAATACAAAAGAGAATTAATAAAACAAAAGGTCAACAATACACAACATCAATAAGAAATAATTTAAAAGTAATATAATTGTACCACAAAAAGGTATTTATACCCTCCACTTGGGTTTTATGTCTTAATGCATTTGTTTGAAACACCCAAGAGGAAGCGAGATTGGCCCATTGTTAATTATACAGATCGACTTAGAATCACTTTTTGAGTCGATGAAGTCGCAATTGTAGTCAGAACCAAATGATACTTTCAAGACAATCGGTTCATATTTAGATATATGAATTTCACCCCTTACGAATTTCACTCTCCATATTTCAACAGATTTTCTGCAAATTTTGCAAAACATTTAATATATCAACTTGGAACACTTTTCGTGAAAATGGGTCAGATCGTTTCAGATTTATATATAATTCCCATTCAAATTTTGCTCCAGGCTTGATTTTTTCCACAATAGGTGTCATGTATTTTCACCGCTTTTCTTCAAATTTGGCACAACACCTCATATTTCAACTAGAAACATCTGTTGTGAAAGTGGATCAGATCGATCACATTCAAATTTCGCTCCCGATTTGGCTTTTTCCGCTCTAGAAATCATCTATTTTAACAGATAGTCTTCAAATTTGGCAACATATCTTATATTTCAACTAGAAAGATCGGTTCAGATTTATATATATAGCTCCCATAACAATTTCGCTCCCTGCTTGACTTTCAGGTCAGGTCTATGCATAGACACATACAAAAATTTACCGAAATGAATTTTATTCGTGTAGAAAGTGTAGGGTATCATATAGCCTTCCTTTACTTGTTTTTTAAATGACCTTTTGAAAACAATACTTCAATTTCGATCCACCCTACAAGTACATATTTGTGAATAATCGGGAATCATGTAAAAGGTACATATTTGGAGATTTTCATTAACATCAGAAATATTTGCCGCCTACAATTACACCGTACGACAATTTTTAAAAAAGGTCGTTACACTTGAATCCAATACTATACGCAATACTTATTCGTACCTTATGATATCGATATAAGTATCACATTAAATAGGATAATATAACTTAAAAACAAAATTTCAAAGTTTCCCCCTTAGTTACTTTGTTTATTTACATTTTTAGGGGGACAACATGAAATGGTTGTTAATGCAAAACTAATACAGAAAGAGCATGGAATTTTATATATTTTGAACAGATGTTCTCCTCGTTAGTTTGATACTTATAACGTATTTAAAACATTTTATTGCAAAATGTTATCTTTTGAATCTTTGGAATATCATTCATATGACTACCATGACTGGCTGTAACTCATCTAATCAACTCAATTTTTCAGTACAGCCCAAAATCAACAACAAACAGTAACTCGGTGTGGATGCCATAGAGGTCCACAATGAAAGCAAAAACACTCTCTTGGAGGCAAACGAGTAAAATATCCCACTTAAAGAGGTTCAAATTGTGTGAAGCGTGCAGGGCCCATGAAAAACGTCCCACTTATAGAAAATTCCCACATATATGTAGGTTCCACTTTTCCAGGGTCGACTGTATTTAAAATAACTTATTTTTAGCTGGTTCCCGACCAAAAAGAATCTTTGATCTTTCGGGATTATCACTAGCCATTCGTGCACATTTATTATTTATATTAAATATTTTAATTTCGGCAGCAGTAACGATTGTAATAGTTTAAAAGCAAATACTAGGAAAACCACCTTAAAACCTATAGAGCGTCTTACTGACACTATTAGTTATTAATATTGTTTTTTAAATCGAAGGTGTATTTTTTTGTTTATAAAAAAAAACAGACAAAAACAAACAAAAACGGCGTTAAGTTATATACCATCCAACATGGATTGTATTCCACAGAGACTGGCGATTTTAGTAGAAGTGCAGTATTATTACAGCAAAATATACATTTTTTAATATAGCCAAATCAAAACAAATACCAACATTGAAAAAATGATTTTATAAATAATTATAATATAATAGTAAAAAGTACGAATTGGAAAATCTTTTTATTTTGAATGCCTACGCAGTCATAGGAATGTATATGTAATGTTTTCTCTAGCTGAAGAAACTGCTTTCACGTACTAGAATCATTAGAAAGAGATATAACAAGATAATCATATTTCTATCACTCTCTATTGCATATAATAACGTGGAACTTTTTCTGTCTTGTTAATTTTAATTGTTATTTTACCTTCTCCACTTTATTTTAAATTTTTCGCCGACTTTTGCCATTGTAAAATTTTTAAATTATTAAAAACATGGCTTATGATCTTAGTCAAGAGAAAACAAGCGAAATATAACAGGCCGTGTATACAAGATGCCAAACTTGTAAAAAAACTCATATAAGACTACAATTTCTAATCTTAAAAGGCATAGATCTCCAGACACCTTACAGTGGCCTTGCTAACAAATAACAACAATCATGTAGATATTTTTTGGACTAAGGTAAACTTTAAATTTAATAAAATCTATTACAGGTTAATTCAAATAAGATTATTGATTAAACCGTGATCACGGTCACTCTTTAAAAGAACGGTGGTTTACAAATCACGGTCAATGAGAACGACGTTCCTTAAAAATCAATGGATTGCCCATCACTACCCATTGTATCCCTTGAAAGTATGAGTTTGGAAAAAACCTTTTATTTTCCGTGTCTACGCAGTCAGAGGAATGTATACTCCGAATTTCATGACACTTTTTTTCATTTTAACCCCAAAAAGTACAAATTTCGAAAAATTCATTTATTTTATGAGTCTACGCAATCAGAGGAATGTATACAACGAATTTCATTATTCTAGGTGCAGCAGTTTGGTTGGTACCATTTTTATCCCTCTATTCCTATTTGACCCTTAAACATACGAATTTGGCAAAATACTTTTATATTATGTCTCTACTCAGTTAGAAGAATCTACACACCGAATTTCATGTTTCTAGCTGTTGTCGTTTAATAGGTACCCTGACGAATAAAAATTACTTTATGGTGCACGTTTTTCTTATAGGGAATGCACATACCTAATATCAAGTAAGTACAAGCAGACATACTGAAAAAATATGCTTAAATACTTTAAAATATTAGGTGTTATTATGGGTATTTTTAGTCCTTGTAAGGGAAAATTTTTTCCCTTTGGACCAATTTCGCCCAGTTTCAATCCCAACCCATCTACGACTATAAGACACATTTATGTCAAATTTGGTCATCCTAGCTCATTTCGTTTAGATGCTAGCGTTCAACAGACGGACGGACGGACATGGCTAGATCGTCTTAGAATTTTATGACGATCAAGAATATATATACTTTATAGGGTCACAGGTCGATATTTCAAGGTGTTACAAATGAAATAACAAAGTTAGTATACCCCCATCCTGGAGGTATAGGGTATAATTAAAAAATCTTTTTAAATTACCTTATGAGAAAAATGATTTCTTGTCGATCCACCCTATTGCCTAGAATTTTTTTTATAACTTGGGAGAGAAGTATATTTTTGAAAATTTTCATCAAAATTGGATAAATTACTCCCATAGCGAAAAGTCTAAAAATATCCATAAAAATTATTTAGGGTTTTTAATCCCATATTTGGAAATATTCAGCGTCTCATTCACTATATGAATTACTTTCAGGATTCAAGTTATTTATAAAGATTTTTTGCCGCGCTCTATAAGAGGATGTGATCATTAAACTTAAAAAGTTTTTGCTCCTACCTCACTAAGGAATGTTAATGTTTTTAAAAATGAATTCAAGTTCAATATACATTTGCACGTTTGTCTCTTCGTGGTCAGCAAACAGGATATATAAAAAGAGCGAAATTGTAATCTGCACAACTGTAGTAAAATAATTGTCATATGGCATGAACCAACAAGTAAGCCTGGACCATATTGTAGATGTGCACAATGAAATGTTGAATCGTTCCTCCTATGATTTTGTAATGTCGGCAACCTCTAAATTATACTGACGAATGCACTCCATTTTGGCCTGAAGAACACGAAAAAATAAATTATTTATTAGAATCTGTATGAACTTTTGGTTTCCTTCCTTTTATAAATCTAATATCCCAACCTTTTTTGCTATGTCGAATCAATTTGTTGTATTGACAACGGCTATACTGCAACAATGCAACAATTTGTGTGATATATCACCCCAAATGACAATCCTTTATTCCTCCCGTTGTCTTCCTGGCTCAAAGCTGGTGGAGTTTCAATCGTTATTGTCATTCCCTCAGACATCCTTACGCCGCCACTCTAAATGGCATGTCACGCACTCTTTATGACTTCCGTTTTATTAAAAAAAAACGCGTTTTTCGAGATGTGTTAGGGAACACATCGCACGGGAAACAAGTGCAAGTTACCACCAACGAGTTGTTTTGATATCACATCCGTGTTTTAGCGCTAATTTAAACTCACACGTAATTTTTATTACATGTAATTCAATTCTAACTAAACAGGTGTCTGTTGCCGGCGTAGTAACGCTGATTATAGCCCTAATACCGGGGTATTAGGTACTCCACTGCTTATGCAGAACGGAAGTGTTAATTGCAACGATAGCCGCTGAAAACGAAAGTGGCGCCTACGTCCTCCTACTGTTCTAGTGCCAAATCTAAGCGATTATAATTAAATTAATTACAACCATTTTGATAAACACGCAGACAGACAGGCACACGCACGCACACACACACACAGAGTCATTCAACACTCTACGCTCAGAGCTGATAATGTGACCGCTGTGTGTGGTGTGGGGTTCTTGTTGTCGGCATTCCGAAATGTTCCACAATTGTTTGGGAAAACTTTTTTTTTTGGAATTTACATAATATTTTTTCGGTGTATTTGTTTTCAAAAGAACAGGCGTGAGAGAAATGTGTAGAGCTGTGATATATTTTCATAGCGTGTGTGGCACGATGTCGTGAGTGTCGCTGCTGGAAATAGTTAAGTACTGCACTTCATTACGGATATAGACATTTATATTATTCCAGAAATATGTATACTAGAATTTGATTTGATGTGGAATATTGCAGTGGCTGAAGGCAATTTACATCTATATTTTATTATTTGGCCGCCCGATGACGACCTGCTTCAGCTGGCTTCGCAGTGACTTTTCACCAAAATTTCAGGAACCACAACTAACTTTCCGAATATCAGTTAGAAAACTCCACCAAATAACAAAGCACATATTGCCATTTTACAAGCACCTCGTCTGTTCGATTTTAAAAAGTGGTCTTTATCAACAAAAATCGCTGATTATGTACATAATAATCTAAGAAATTTTTTACAATTTTATTCCAGTTATTGCTGACACACTACTTGTAAAATACAAAAGAGTTGAGAAATACTAGTAGTCGCACAACAGCATATAGGCTTAACAAACTTCACACCATAAATGGTGAATGGTAATGCAATAGTTGTTCAGAGTGGGCCATTTAAAATTTTAAATTAGAATCGACAATAAAAAGTACTGATTATTGTTTCCAATTTCTGGTTTTATTGGAAAGGTTGAATTTTGTCATTTAATAATGGAACACAATATCGTTCATATGACTACCACAACTGGCTCGGCAGTACCTCATCCGATCAACCCCGAGAATGTACTGAAAATTCTCGATTGTTCCGGCTCGAATCGCTTCAATGGCAACTGCGATTTCATGTTTCACCGCTTCAAGTTGCCTCTGGATGATTTTGATTTATCCTTAATGGCCACCCACAGAAAATAATCCAAAGGGCCCAAATCACAACGCCGAGGCAATTTCTGCTGATTATTGGATTTTCAAAAACAGTGCGTAAAATATCGACGGTTGCGTTAGTTGTGTGACTCCCGTCTTGTTGAAACCAAATGTCGTCCATATCATCCTCTTGAATTTTTTGGCAACAAAAATTCGTTGAGCATAGCACGGTAACGCTCACCGTTGACGGTAACGACGGCTCGTTCCTCATTTTCAGAGAGAAATGGCCCAATGATGGCGCCAGCCCAAAATCCACACCTAACAGTGACTCCTTGTGGATGCATTGGCTTCACAATCGTCACGTGTGGGTTCTCTGAAACCCATATGCAGCAATTTTGCTTATTGACATAGCCATCGAGATGAAAATGAGCTTCATCTGAAAACACGATTTTTCGGTAAAATTCTTACTCTCCTGCCAAACAATATTCAGCTTTTTGGGCCAAACGAAAACACCTCGAATGATCATGAGGCTTCAGTTGTTGGACCAATAGAACTTTGTGAGCCTTCTTTATGCAAAATTGTTCTCAAAAAAGAGCGAGAAATTTTCAGTTCCTGAGAACAATGACGATATTCTTGGACATTATCAGCAACATCAGCAATGTTTTCTATTGTACGCACTGGATTAGAACGTAACGGATTCGTTTGTCCAATAACGATCCATTTTCATGAACTTACTTCACAAATTGACGCACAAACTGAAGTGAAGGCCGATCTCTTCTCGAACATTTTCCATGTAAATTTCTTACAGTTTGCGTTAAAGACTCACTACTTTGGAATTACGTTTTTAATATTTCCCAATTTTGTTCGAACCCATTTTGGAAATGTCAATGAATGTTATTCTACCTTGGCTCACCATATAGCAAAAATTAGCGCATTTTAAATTTATATTTAGATTTAAATCAGTACCAGTACGATTTTTTAATATCAATTATTATAAATTATGTATAAATGGTCATTGGAATAATCCACTTATTTGTTATGAAAATTTTATTTGATTGACATACATTTTTTGGAAAAAGGTTTGTCATATATCGTACCGCATTATCATATATCGTACCGATAAAACAACAGACTGTATTAGACAATGATATATGTTGGTTATATTTTCTATTTAATCACAACACATAGCATCGGTGACACTGCAAGTGCACAGTGGTTCAAAATTAGGGTTTGCATCCCGTGATTTTTCCCGTGGTGATATTTCCCGTAGCTCGGGGAATTTGTACGAGGTTATCGCTGGAGTACAGCACTATAAAATTATCACTTTTAGGTAGATATATGTCAACTAGGCGATACAAATCTTCTACCTTGAATATTGTAATTTACTACTATATATTATCTTATTATATGAAGTTAATATAGCAGAATAAAAGGTTACAAATAATGATAGTAATATTTTGAGATAAATCAATTTCAGAATTTTTGATATCTTTATGAATAAAGTCCGATAAACTGTTCTGCTGTTATTCTAATGTATGTGGAGAAATCGTTCATGGTTTATATATACATATATGAATATATGTCAGATCGTTCCAGATTTTTATATAGCTCCCTCACAAATTTCACTCCCGATTTCACTTTTTCGACCCCATAAACCACACCCATTTACATATAGCTCCCATACAAATTTCGCTCCCGGATTGATTTTTTCCACCCCAGTTTACTTGAACTGAAAAAACTTATTGTGAAAGCTAGTCACTTCATTCCATGTTTGGATATAGCCGATACAAATATTCCTCTCGATTTGACAAATTGGATTAGGTCATATTAGCCTATGATTAGGAAGCATACAAACATTCTTCCCGTTTTCACTTTTTTACCGAATTGAATTGTGTTCGGGTAGAAAGTGGAGTGTATCATATAGTCGGCACCGCCCGAATTTAGCCTTTCCTTACTTGTTTAGAATAGAGAGTTTGTTTTTCTCAAAAACACTTTTTTATCAAAATTATTTTTTTATGCAAAAACATTTAACGTTAAGATTTTCTTACTTTTCTTTCATAGTCCATAATTACCTCCATTACGATAAGTTTATTAATTTTTAAGTTATACATTTATACATTTTAGAAACGTGAAAAAATCCAGAAATTGGTAATTTATAAAGAAATATTTATGTAAACAATAAATTCCCAGAAACTATTGAATTTTATCCACGATATTCCTTTTCTACGGATCCCCGATGTAAATTAAGGAATGACGATTTTTCTAAAAAACAATTAGTTGGGATTTATTTTCTCCGTTTTTAGAATTGCGGAATTTCAATCATTTCACATGCCCGATGTGACCAAATTCTAAGATTCTGTAAATCAGCTGAAAATTGATTCCGCTCTAAATTTGTGAAATTTCGACAAGATACCATGGTCCGTTCAAAAGTTACTGAATTAAGATAATGATTTGGAATCACTGTGCAGTGTCTGCAAAATAAAAAATGACAGATTTGCAACAATCCTGAAAGTAAGGGTTGTAAAAATTGACTTGCGAAATCTACAGATTTCGCCAAATGCGGACAGTCTTTAACACAATAGCGTCACTGAGTCGTTTCACAATAGCTGGAAGGAGTTCGGTAAATAAATTCTACCTCATTAGTTAGTTTTCTATCAATTATTTTGCTCTTAATTACAACCAATAATACTCTTTGAAAATTCAAAATTCCTGAGAATTTATCGAGCTTATAGAGTTAGCAGGAAAAACCGCTAGCGGCAAATAAAACACAGTAATTATTTCTAAGAACAGCCCGTTAAACATGCGCTACAAGCAATCCTGGCAACAGCCTATAGCGTTGTTTAAAAATAGAAATGCTTCGCCTTTTTGTGAAAACCTTTCGCAACTTATATATATATATATATTATTGTTTAATGTTGATTGCGCTGAACTTCAGCCACGAAGCTCTTAACCACATTGTGTTGTGCGGTATGACAACCATTTTGTTTACTCTGGGTTTTCAATCACTTAATTGCGCTTTATTATTGAATTTATGTTACAATAACAGCAGTAGTACTCTCGAAACATTATTTAACTGGTTATAAAGGATTTCATTTAATTATAATAACTGTTTTCAGTACTTCACATCATATGAAATTCTAAAGTAGCATTTTAATTAATTGTTATCTCTTGTAGTACATGGAGTTCAATCTAAAAATACAGTTTACAACAGCAACATAGTTTGCTGTTCATTTTACAGTGTTTTGTTAGTTTACAACGATTATCCAAACACTATTTAAATTATAGAGGATGTGAAATTCCAGCGGGGAAGTTTTACAGGCTACAGGTTGGGAGATATTGTAACTGTTCCTAAGTAATTTTTAAAACATTACCAAATCAAATTATTATCGTAGAATATTATGAGTAGCTGCAGCTAAGTTACAAATTCTTTAATTTTATTACTTTTTTGATGTGGGGGGCAAGATTACTAGTATGGGGAAGACAAAGACTTCGATATTTGTAAGTGCAAATCGATTACAGATTAAAATGTTAAATTTTACTGCTTACCTAATGTTTTTTTTCGGCTTGAAGTCATGTATAAAAAACGATATTGGCATCGAACATGAAATTAAGTTATGTAAATTTTCACAGTCTGGAAAACGTGAAAATTTATAATTGGAATAAACTTACGAAATTCTAAATTCAAAAATATGCCAAAATTTTGGATGATTTCTTAAAATAATCCTTGGATTTTTAGCAAATTTATTTTTTTTTACAAAACTTTCACTGGGTGGAAATCATAATAGTGGTAGTGTGCAGTCAAGTAAGTAAGTAAATTTACATTCTATAAAATATGGAAGAATATCCCAGTTGAAATCAAATATTGAATATAGACCAAAATGAAACAAATAAGCGAGTAACTATACCTGCATATACACATACTTACATATGTGATCCTATTAATTATATATATTCTTGATCGTCATAAAATTAATGAAATTCGGTGTATACATTTCTCTGATTGCGTAGACACGTAAAAAACTGATTTTTCAAAAATCGTACTTTTTGGGGTTAAAATGGAAAAAGGGGTACAAATAGTACCAACTAAATGACCGCAGCTAGAGTCATTAAATTCGGAGTATACATTCTCTGACTGCATAGACAGGAAAAATAATAGTTTTGCTTCCAAATTTGTACATTCAAGGTATACAATGGGTACAGAGGGATAAAAATAGTACCAACTAAACGACTGCAGCTAGAATGATGAAATTCGGTGTGTTGATCCATCTAATTGCGTAGGCACGGAAATAAAGAGATTTTAGAAAGTCGTACTCTTTAGTGGGTAAAATAGGCAAAAGGGGATAAAAATGGTACCAACCAAATGGCCGCAGCCTAGAATCATGGAATTCGGTGTATACATTCCTCTGACGGCATAGAGACGCAAAATAAAAAGTTTTTTTCGAATTCGTACGTACCAATATTTATGATATTTAAGCTTTATGAAAAAATATATATAAGAATATTTATTTTTTGAATTGACTTGAAGTATTATTTCGATATGTAAAAGTATTATAAGCTTGGTTTGAAATAATAAAAATATTATATTTTTTATGAAATTATTTACAAATATTGAGTATTTGTTTTGGTTTGGCTATATTAAAACAAGTAAGGGAAGGCTAAAGTCGGGCGGGGCCGACTATATGATACACTCAACTTTCTATCGGATTCAATTCAGTAAAAAAAGTGAAAAGGGGAAATTTTTTGTATGATTCCTAATCACACGCTAATATGACCTGGTCCAATTTATCAAATCGAGAATAATATTTGTATCGGGGCTACATCCAAACAAGTGACTAACTTTCACAATAAGTTCTTCTAGTCTTCTTCTCTGAAAATACACGGATTCTGGGGAACGAAATTTGTATGAGAGCTATATGTAAATCTGAACCGATGTGACCCATTTTCACCATATGTGTTCCTAGTTTAAATATAAGATGTTTTGCCAATTTTGAAAAAAATGTGTTAAAATATGTGGATTCTAGAGCGGAAAATTTTAAATTGGGAGCGAAATTTGTATGGGAGCTATATATAAATCTGAACCGATCTAACACATTTTTACCATAGGTTGAACTATAAGATGTTTTGCCAATTTTGAAGAAAATCTGTTGAAACATGTGGTATATAGAGTGAAGAGGGTCAAATCGGGAGTGAAATTCGTATGGGGGCTATATCTAAATCTGAACCGATTTTCTTCAAATCCCGAAAAACTTCGTTGTGCAAAGTTTCGATTGGTTCTGGCTACAATTGCGACCTATATCGTGATTACAACAATAGATGGACAATTAGATTTTTCTTAATATGCAATGAAAAGTCTAATTTTCTATTGGAATTGGTGATATGCGTGTAAAAATAAATTTGGATTTGAACTAGCAAAGTCACAATCTGTTGTTTAAACATGGATTAAGAGTGCTATGGAGGTATTTAAATTTGTATGCCCACTGTACTTTATATATATATATATATATTTATTACTTTTGCTCCTATGTGGAGCATAGGACCGTAACAATTGAATTCCAATGCTTTCTATTTAATGCATGATATTTTAATTCACTTAAGCTAAAATTTGTTGCTGCGGCTTCGGTCTCTATTTGCCGTTTCCATGTGTGTGAAGGACGTCCTCTTCGTCTGCTACCATGCGGGTTCCAGTATATGTCCTGTCTTGCGATATCATCGGTAAGCTTCCTGAAAGTATGGCCCCATTTCCGCTTTCTGATTTCAAGGTGGATTGGTTGCTGTTTCGTTATCGACCATAAGCGGATAATTGTGATCGCCATTGGCCAGTATATACGTAGGATTTTCCGTAGACAGTTATTTATGAATGCCTGAATTGGTTGGAAGTCACGCTTTGCTGCATTCCAAGACTCACATCTGTAAAGAAGGGTTGCCTTTACGTTAGAGTTGAATAATTTCAGTTTGGTCTTCAGCGATATGCTGTTCGATTTCCACACAGGTTTCAGATGTCCAAATGCTTGCCGAGCTTTGTTGATGTGGCTCGATATGTCACTTCTTGACCCTCCTGACTTGTCCAGTATGATGCCCAGGTAGCAAAATGAATCCACTTCCTCGACAACTTTGTCTAGTCTGTCTGGCAAACATTGAACACCTCCGCGTTCAATGTAAGATATAGCGGTGATCTCCATTCCACTATAATTCTTAAGCTGTTGACGTGGTCTAAGCATGATTTATGGGACCGGAATCCAGCTTTCTCCTTTCTGAGCTCTGGTAACAATGCTTCGGAGAGTCTTTTATTTATTATATGGGCAATGGCCTTGACCAATTCTTCCTTTCTGTAAGGTCACCATTTTTTGGACATTGACAATCGTTCCATCAGCTATTTCTTCTGGAAGTACTTCGTTTTGCCAGATTTTTTCCTTATTGTTGGTAAGAGAAGCTGGGCACTTGCAACTGGTTCTGCTAACAACAGTTCTGGTGATATCGGGCTCTGGTGATTTATTGCGTTTGAGTAACTTTATCGCTATACAAATTTCATTGATATCTGGATATTCCGTTCAGAGTTACAAGCCGACCCATAATTATCGGCGGCACTGTTTAAAATGGGTCGGTGGCGGCGGCTTTCGGCTGATTTGCCGGCTCGTTCTGTCATTCGATCACCCCTATTTATTTGACAATTTTGGTAAAATTGAATGAACAATTTGTATTGGTTTTTAGCACCTTTTCTTTTATTTTTTGGCAAGTAGTTCAATATTCGTTAATATTAGCCAATGTTCCATAATTTAATATTATTATCCAATACAATTATTTTTCGGGAGTGGGAATCCGTTCCCAAAATTTATAATATGGATTAATTTAATAAATATTTTTTCATGTGAGGCATATTTGACCAGACATCTTGAATATCATTATCCATCCAAAGAATGATAATACTCTACCTACTTTGACACACTAAAGAAACACAATAGAGGAGCTTTTGTTTATTGTTATTTATAGGAACACATGGCAACGCGTACTGGAATTGACTTATATAAATGCGACTTTCAAATCAATCATCATATAGTGGGATAAATACAATCATCATATAGTGGGATACCAAATTCAAAGAAAGATTGTCTAAGTCGACAGTTATATTTTCTTTTGTAATTTGAAGTGGTTTGTCTATTTTGGTAGTAAGATTTGACTGAGTAAGAACTCCGTCAAATCGCGGCGGCGTGGTTGAAGTCGATATAAGTCGATGAAATCGGCGGCATGGTTAAAGTTGATTTGAGCCGATGAAATCGGCGGCGGCGCGGCTCGTGCAGAAACATGCGGAGGCGGCGGCTTGCCGGCTTAAAATCGGTCGGCTTGTATCTCTGATTCCGTGGGAATGTTGGTATTATCATGGTGTGTATCACAGCTGCATAACATTTGTCCTGGAGGAGTGGGTGGGGATAGCATGAATTCATAAAAATCGTGCCACAATTGGAGTTGTCCATTTGATGTTCTGAGCTCTCCGTGGTAGTTTTTAAGTGAATTACCGCTAGCTGTTCTATAACTGTTTGATAATTTTTGTACTTTAGTTATTAGTAAAATGTCAAATGATCGATACTAGCATGTAGGTTTACTGAGTATAGGTCAAAATCCTGAAATAAATCTCAGAATATAAATTTTTGCAAAACATATGAATAAAATCTAGACGCGATGGTTTGTGCGTTTAAGGTAGTCAAATGAAAAGCTGATTGTTCTAATGTTTCATGAATTAAAGCGTAAGTTTCTGGAGAATTTTTATTTAACATTCATAAACGGTTCACATCTACCCATAGCTAAGGTCAAGGCCTCCACTGATTCAATGAATCTTTCTAATATAATATTTTTCTCTGTAGTTAAACTATACATTACTCAGAAATATGACCGCGAAACATATTATTGTGTGCCAAAGAGCTCACTAGTCGATAAGTGCTATTCGATGCATTACACTTTTTAAACAGATTATTGCGTTCAAAGTCAACGTCAACGTACAATATCCTGGAGCCACGTTGGCAATACCATTATAATCCCATATTCATGGTCGTTTTATCGGGGATAAATTCCTTTATAACGATATCGTTAAATTAGCAAGAGCTTTTGTCTCAGTAAATCTGCTACGAGTGCATATCTGTTTGCGGCAATATACTTTAAAGAGTCATATATATACATACATACATACGTATATACATATTGTACATTCATGCATAAATATAAAAACAAATCAATACACTTGTGAACGAGTTGTTGTTTTCGCGCCATTCATTGAAATATTGCCAATGTTAATGGCACACCACATTATTGTGGACCAATCAATAAACATGTGTATATATCAGGGTTAAATAAAAACATGTTTATGTGCACATATGTACGAGTATGTATGCGAATATATATTCATGTTCTTTGAACACACAATAATAATAAAATGGGTCGCAAAAAATATATTTTTTTTACTTATACCTCTCAAAAGAGACCCATGGCTTGTTGAACCCTTTCACCCAATAATTATTGATGTAGTATGATTTCTATGATTCCCATAATATTTCTAAATCCAATTTCAAATATCATTTGAATTCTTAGGACAGA
Organism: Polietes domitor; assembly: GCA_947397865.1. NCBI lineage: Eukaryota > Metazoa > Arthropoda > Insecta > Diptera > Muscidae > Polietes > Polietes domitor. Next base: position 38,940 of record CANDYM010000034.1, read on the forward strand.
GACTACAATCTGGCCAAAGACTTATTAAAATGTAAATTGCGATGAAATAAAGCGGAGTTATTTAAAAAATTATGAAAACTTTTTAGAAAATAGTATACTTAAAGCTACAAAAATAGCTTTACAGATGTTTTTCAAATCTCGATTTTAGTATTTGGTTACGACCCAGCTTAGTACATTCATATGCATATACGGACATGCATAACGTTATACTAAATTTAATAATAAGCAATGGAAACAGTTTCCGGAGCTTTTATGCTATTCTACACCATTTTCTACGTCAATGGCTTTTAATGCAAACATGCACGATTTAAAATCGGTTCCCATTTAAAAAAGTATTGACCTATAAGGCAATTTTTCGACATGGACGTTGAATCGAATGTGTGAAACTAATTCATCTAGGTGTGATGTGACAAAATTGTTTAAAACTGTTGAAATAGACGGGTAGTAAAGGTCAACTCGTTTATATGGTGATTGTCTACAAACATAGACAGATGTGTCTCATGTTTGCCCCAATTGTTCAGAGCTGAAATATAAGTTAATATTATACAAGTAAGGAAAGACCGACTATATGATATCCTCCACTTTATAGCCCATTGCAATTCAATCAAAAACCATTTTATTTTTCGTCTCTCCGCAGTCAGAGGAATGTATACTACGAATTTCATAACTCTAGCTGCGGTCATTTGGTTGGTAAATTGTTATTCCCTTTTTCTATTTTACGTACGAATTTCGGAAAATCCTTTTCTTTTACTTGTCTATGTAATCAGAGGAATGTATACACCGAATTTCATTATTCTAAGAGCGGCCGTTTGGTTGGTACCATTTTTCAAAGTTCGACTTTGGAAAAAAATATTTTATATTATATATCTACTCGATTAGGAAATGTACATATCGCATTTTGTGTTTCTGGCGGTGGTATTTTCAGTACTTGTGAGGGACATTTTTTCTCTTTGGACCGATTTTGCCCAGTTGCAATCGCAACTATAAGACGAATTTATGAAAATTCGGATCTCCTTTCGTTTAGATGCTAGCGTGCTTTCAATAGATGGGCGGACAGACGGACATGGCCAGATCGTAAAATAAAATACGACAATTTTTAAAATAGTCATTACACTTGAACCAGATGATTAATTATGTCTGAAACTAAAGGCATAATGGGTAATTATCCTCATACTGTTGCACCTTCACAGGACTACAAATTACCAAAGGATATAATTTAAAACAAGCTATTTTGAATATTTATTCGCACTCCTGTGATACCGGGACTGTCGGGCGTGCCGACTATATGATACACTCCACTTTCTATACGAATACAATTCAATTCGGTAAAAAAGAGAAAACGTATCCTGTAAATGTATGTGTTTGACAAAAGTGTTAAAGGAATGGGAAAGGATATTTGTATGGGGTTATACTGAAACCTGGAACGAAATAGGTGAAATATATATATTTTGGCCAAAATCGGTTAGACATTTGGGAGCAACATTTTTATTTGGGCTATATCTAAATCTGAACCGATCTTACCCACCTTCACCATAGGAGTTTTTAGTTGGATTATAAGATGTTGTGCCAAATTTAAAGAAAATCGGGTACAATATGTAATTTCTAGAGCGGCAATAGTCACATCGGGAGCGACATTTGTATGGGGGCTATATCTAAATCTGAACCGATCTTACCCACTTTCTGTATAGTGTGTGTTTCTAGTTGGATTATAAGGTGTTAAGCTAAATTTGAAGAAAATCGGGTACAATATGTGATTTCTAGAGCTACAAAATACAAATCGGGATCGACATGGGAGCTATATATAAATCTGAACCGATCTGACTTATTTTCACCCTGGATGTTTCTAGTGGAAATAAAAGATATTTTGCCAAATCTGTTAAAATATGTGGTATCTAGAGTGAAAAGAGTCAAATCGGGAGTGAAATTCGTATGGGGACTATATCTAAATCTGAACCGATCTGACTCATTTTCACCACGAATGTTTCTAGTTGAAATATAAGATATTTTGCTAGATTTGAAAAAGATATATTAAAATATGTGGTTTATAGAGTGGAAAAAGTCAAATCGGGAGTGAAATTTGTGTGGGAGCTATATATAAATCTGAGCCGATCTGACCTATTTTCACCGTGGGTGTTTCTACTTGAAATATAAGATATATTGCACGATTTGAAGAAGATCTGATAAAATATGCGGTTTGTAGAGTGGAAAAAAACTCAAATTGAGAGTGAAATTTGAATGGGAGCTATATATAAATCTGAACCGATTTGAACTATTTTTGCCATGGGTGTTTCTAGATGAAATATAAGATATTTTGCTAATTTTGAAGAAGATCTGTTAAAATATGTGGTTTCTACAGTAGAAAGAGTTAAATCTGGAATGAAATTCGTATAGGGACAATATCTAAATCTGAACCGATTTTCTTCAAATTAAATAGTGTTCGTCTTTATCCCGAAAAACTGCGTTGTACAAAGTTTCGTTTGGTTCTGGCTATAATTGCGACCTGAACTTTACAACAATAGATGGACAGACAGACGGACATTGCTAAATCGATTCAAAAAGTGATTCTAAGTCGATCGGTATAATTAACAATGGGTCTATCTCGCTTCCTTTTGGGTGTTACAAACAAATGTACAAAGACATAATACTCTCGTGGAGTGTACAATTAATTTATGATGGGAACATTCACATCGTTTTTGAATCCATCTTAATTTTCCTATTAAATTTTTAATTTCGACGTCAATCACGTTTTTTATAGCTGTAGAGTAGGTACCATGAAAATTTTCTAGAGATTATTAAAATATACATATTTCTAAAATACTATAGGCAATTTGCTGGAAATTCGGCAAAATTGTATATGTTTCTCATACCACAAACAAGCTGTGCATTTTGTATTCTCTCCACCTATAACACCTTGAAATATTTATCGGAGACCTCATAAACGTTCTAGCCATGTCCGTCTGTTGAACTCACGCTAAGTTCCGAGTGAAATGAGCTTGCTGGTTCAAATTTCCACACATGTGTCTAATGGTTGTCAATCGGTTTGTGCAGAGGGAACATTTTTCTCTGTCGAGGACAGAAAATAAAGGGTGTTTTTTATTGAGGTATAGAACTTCGAATTGAAATAAAACACAAGAAAATCGTTTTAATGTCCATCAATTTGGCTTTATTGGAAGGACAATTTTATGCCATTAATGTTTAAATATGATTTCGGGCATGTGGCCGCCGCGGCTGGCTCGAATATAGCCAGCATATGGGGCCGTATGTTGGCAATAACGCCACGAATGTTGGCTTCCAAGTCCCCTAACGTTTCTGGTTTGTTGGCGTAGACGAGCGACTTCACATATCCCCAAAGAAAATAATCCAATGGTGTCAAATCACACGATCTTGGTGGCCAATTGACAGGTCCATTCCGCGAAATTATGCGGTTAACCGAATTAATTGCTTTGATGGACGATTATGTCGACCATAAAATGGACGGAGCTTGCGATGAACTTAGCGAACTGAACCATTACTTTCGAAATAAATTTGCACGATTTGCAAGCGTTGTTCTTTTGTCAACCTGTTCATGATGAAATGGCAAACCAAACTAATTATTAATCACTTGACAGCTGACAAAATGGCCGCCAGTTAAAAAAGTGATGCCAACTTAAAGTTCTATACCCCAATAAAAAACACCCTATATAATCGGATGGGATGAATATCCAAACCTATGGTTTTGGGGTCGTTTTCTGATGGATATACCCTCATCGAATTGATCTTTATTGTCAGTATTGGTTCGTTTGCAGATTGCTTAGCCTTCAACCATTTCGCTTTGACAGATGTATTTTCAAAAATGATTTTCATTTCCCCCAATGTGCCTTTGGGATATACATGTTGTCGGTGTGTGTTGTGTGCAGATGTTTGTTGTTTGTATCTGGTACTAACAGAAAGCCACGATTATCAGGCACCGGTTAAATTTATAATTAAAATGTGATGTGTTGTGTTGTTGTGTGAGTGAGTGTATTTGTACAACTCATTCACCCATCCATCCTTTCTTTCATTCAGTTTGTCCAATGATTCTTTCAATTCATGTATCCTGCTGCTTTTTGCTAATTTATAATAAATCAACATTCCACAAAAAGTAATGTGTCTGCAGGTACTTAGGTCACATCATGAAGTTGTTGAAATGGTTCACCAAAACAAAGAATCTCAAAAAAAACCTTCCCAATGCTCCTGGCAGGGAGCTTCGTTTTATGTCGTCTCTGAATTGAAATATTGTCTATTAAACTGAAATCTGCTGAAAGTATTGCAATACCCTCTTCCATGATATCATGGTTTTGTGCATTTGGTTGTAATACCCAAAATAAAGAGAGACATCATTTTCGTTTATTGTACCGATCGACTTATAAACATTGCATTCTTGTAGTCATGTCAATCAGTCAGTGGCCCAGAACGTTTTATTTCATCTAGCAACATCCATGGTGAAATTGGGTCACACTAGTCGATGTTTTCAAATTTCTAATATGACCTGGTCCAATTTTTCAAATCGAGAATAATATTTGTATCGGGGCTATATCCAAACATGGAATGAAGTGACTAACTTTCACAATAAGTTCTTCTAGTTAAAATATAACGTGTTGTGCTCAATTTTTAGAATTTCTCTGAAAATACGCGGTTTCTGCGGGAACGAAATTTGTATGTGAGCTATATGTAAATCTGAACCGATGTTACCCATTTTCACAATAGGTGTTCCTAGTTTATATATAAGATGTTTTGCCAATTTTGAAGAAAATCTGTTAAAAGATGTGGCTTCTAGATCGGGGAAATCAGAAGCAAAATTAATGTGGTAGCTATATCCAAATCCGAACAGATTTGCTTCAAATTAAATAGCGTCCGTCCTTGACCCGCAAAACATAATTCTGTCAATTTTCGTAAAGATCGGACAATAATTCCGACCTGTAATTTGATTACAAGAAAAATTCAAATTGGTAGCAAAATTTGTACGGGAGCTATATACATATCTGAACCGATCTAACACATTTTTACCACAGGTGTTTCTAGTTGAACTATAAGATGTTTTGCCAATTTTGAAGAAAAGCTGTTGAAATATGTGGTATCTAGATTGAAAACTGTCAAATCGGGAGTGAAATTCGTATGGGGGCTATATCTAAATCTGAACCGATTTTCTTCAAATAAATAGGGTTCGTCCTTGTCCCGAGAAACTTCGTTGTGCAAAGTTTCGTTTGGTTCTGGCTACAATTGCGACCTGTATCGTGATTACAGCAATAGATGGACAGACGGACATTGCTAAATCGACTCAGTGATGCCCACTGGTATACTCAGTGATGCCCATCGGTATAATTAACAATGGGTCTATCTCCCTTCCTTTTGGGTGTTACAAACAAATGCTCAAAGACATAATACTCTCGTGGAGTGTATAAAAAGTAAATATCACCCAATGATCCTTCCTATAAAATCAGATATTTTTTTAGGATCTATTGAAGATTCCGTTATTTTGTGAAAAATGTGCTAATATTTCTTATAGTGTGTAGTGTCGCGTTTTGATTACAGTACAATAGGGGTGGGATATCGTATGTGGAATTGTAGGCGTTCGATTTAGATACGCTAGAACCAGCCATTTTTTGAGGTTCGGGCAAAAATTATGAGCCAAAACTGGGGTGGTTGGTCGCTCATCGGGGCCAAAGTTGAGTGAAAAGGGGTAAAAATACATTAAAAGTCCTAAAACTGCTTCGGAGTCGTCCCCAGAGGGGTTAAATGTAAGACTGACCACCATTATTTTTTTCCTCACATACAAAAATTATTTTTGTTATAAATTTTTTTCCCAACGCTTTTATTGGTCCACGGAGGTCGCTAGTGAAGTCAAATATTTTTTCAGCCCCAATATTTTCTCAGAACATACCTACACTTCAATTCTTAAAGCGGTTTCCACACATTACATTAATAGATGACTATAACAATTTGGTACATACATGTAATGCAATTATAGCTGGAATAAGATTTGTTTCTTTGTATACCCTCCACGAGAGTATTACGTCTTTGTGCATTTGTTTGTAACACCCAAAAGGAAGCAAGATAGACCCAATGTCGATTTAGCAATGTTAGTCTGTCCGTCTGGTCGCAATTATAGCCCGTTCTTAACAAAAATTAGGTCAGATCGGTTCAGATTTAGATATATCCCAAATACAAATGTTGATCCCAAATGTTTAACCGATTTTGGGCAAACTATACATTTTATATTTCACCTATTTCGTTCCAGATTTCGTTCCATACAAATGTCCTTCCCGATTTAACATTTTTTGTCAACACATACATTTACAGGATACAAAAATCTTTCCCGTTTCCACTTTTTCACCGAATTAAATTGTATTCGGATAGAAAGTGGAGTGTACCATAGAGTCCTTTCCTTACTTGTTTTATTTTTTATAATTAATTCGAATCTAGATTTAGTACAAATTGTTATAGGTTAGCTCCTGTTTTCGAGATATTCCCCAGGACGATTTTATTCACTTAAATCTATGCAATTCGACAATATAAAATCTTATCGCCGGTCACACAAAAGGTATTATTTCAAGAAAATGCTATATTTTGATCCACTCTCCTTTCTTCATATGGATGGCGTATGAGTTACATTTATTGAGGATAATATTATTCATACGCAGGAATGGAAATCATCATTAAATTAACTAAATACATTTAATTAGCTTTCGAAATATGCATTTATAGTATGTTTGTCGTAAAAATGTTTACTCCAACGATATTAATTCATGTTGATCCATATTTTAAATAAAAAACAAATGTAGAAGACGGATATTGTCACTGTAATCCTCGTACTTGTATTCGATGTAGGTTTACCCATTAAACGTCCGGCTTATTATGTTTAAGTGTAACTTGTTTCTCTTCGATTTCCAATACGAATTTTATATTCAATAGCCAAACATTTTAAAAAAAGTTGAGTTGCTTCTAATACCCTTTTAAGTTCATGGCTTTTCATAAAGAACAAAAAGTCAATATTTTGTTGCTGAACTGTTTCAAAGGAATTTTGCAACTTTTTCAAGAATTTTCATTTACTTCACCCAACAAAATTGTTTACAAAAAATCTGTATTATTATAAACTTATAAAAATGACAAATTGATTCCATGAAAGAAAATTATTTGAAAAATCTACCTTTTTATAAAGTTTCAAAAATGAATCCTTTTTTCCACCTAATACAAAATTAATACTTTTCTTGCTAACTTCGCCAGCAACCTTCATACCTGGAAAAACGGGGAACAACAATTCATTTAATTTTTGGCATCACTGCCAAATGCTGCCTACGAGAATGTATTTAAAATCTCATTTCATTACGAGAACTTAATTTGTTACAATCACTTTTATTCGCTCCTCCCCCGCAAATTTCCCGATTGTGAATGTTTGTAAACAACTGTGTGCCATGGTGCTTGGAATGTGGCTGTCTTTTATACTGGCTTCAGTCGCTAATTATCGGTCAATTATCAGCAAAAGTTGGAAAAGAAATCTTCTTCAAATTAAAACCAACAAATGGTCATTCATGGAGCAAAAAAAGAAAAAAAAAAAAAACAAAATGCAGACAAACCAAAAACCCACTGGCATACTTTTGAAAGGAGATGTTACTGATACTCATTGGTTGACGGTGGCACTTCTGTTCCTGCTGCTGCTGGTGGATGATGCTGTTGTTGTTTCTGTTTGTGTTGCTGCTGATGATGATAGCTGCTGCTACTGCTGTTGCCAGTTCAGTTCGTTTTGCTTGTGATTATTTTGTAATTGTTATAAATGAAGGTAAACCTGAGCTCATACCCAACTGCACGCGCACACACATTCGGAATGTGAACAAAAGCAAGAAATTATTTTTCTTCTTCTCCTTTCATTCCTTTTAAAGTTTCCCCGGTGTCGACTTTTACGTCAAAAACTAATTTCCTGTAGAATATCCGGATCTTTGTTATATTAGATGTAATTATCATTTAGAAAAACAAGTTTCTTTTCAAAAGTTTTGGGGGAACGAACAAAGAACAATGTGGACAGTGACAAATTATAGATAACATGAAATATGTCGGAAGTTTCAATAAAATTCCGATTTAAACATTGTCTGTTAAGGTACGATTAAATCACCCGGGAATGGGCAAGTTTCATGTTAGGTCATTTTAACATGGCCATAAGTCACACATTGGACTTCTAAATGGACATTTGGGAACACCACTAGTTTACGATGGAGGCAGTCTGGCAATGATGGGTAAGCGACGACTGGAATGGAAAATGCGGCAACATTCCCATTCGTTGACCATGAAATTGGTCATTCCAGTTATGATGGTAGATTATTAGTATTCGAATAATTCGACCAATAAGTTATTTTAAGTTAAGATACCCTTTTTGGGTCTATTAACTAAAAAAGAACAAAAATGCAAAATAAAAAATTCACACGAAAAAACATGGTTTTAGGGATGTTTTAAAGAGAGCTACCTACGATCAGGCTTTTTATACAGGAACGAAATATTTTGCAAATTATCATTAAACAATCCAAACTTTGTTTCGAAGGGTGCCTGGATTTTTTTTATTTCTATGGGCCGCGACCCAATCTACTATATATATTAGGGTTGGGATAGTGTTGTATGGGAACCCCTATTTTGTGATGTTCGGTAAAACAATTCATGAGCAAAAAAATGGGGGTGGTGGGGTGAGTGTAAGAGGGCGCACATTGGGCCAGTAAGAGCGGTGGAAACAAATTAAAAAAAAATGTATGGGAACCCTCCTAACCAGTTGTGATAAGGGGTGTGTGTGTTCGAAAAAAATTTTGGGGAGGGAAAATTAAAGGGGTCGGTCTTACATTTAACTCCTCTGAGGATGACTCCGAGGCTGTTGTGGAGCCTTTCCCTCATTTTTGACCCCGATGAGCGCCCTCTTACACTCACCCCACACCCCTATGTTTTCTCTTATGAATTTATTTTCCTAACCTCACAAAATTAGGGGTTCTAGCATATCAAAATCGGAAATTAGTGCACTATCCCACCCCTAATATATATGTATTCAAAAATGAATATAAGACAGCAATCTTCAAAATGTGTTTAAAAATATAAGGGGTTATCTTGGGTTACTTGTAATGTTGAATTTTTGTCTCAAAAACTAGTATTTGCCCCCATCGTGCATTGACCGAAAATAGTTTATATTATGAATATTTGTTCCACGCTTCATAGCTCTAAAGTTCCTTGAAAACTTGGAAATTACGTTGGCTTTCTGGTACATTAATAAATTATACATACAATTTCTGTGTCTAGCTGCAGCTGTGAAAACTTTCTTAATATTTTCATGTGTCATTAAATTTTGTTTTTTTTTGCTCACGCAAACACTGTCCAACAGTCCATATTGCAGATGATATAAATCTGGAATTATAAGTGAAATGTCTTTTTTCCTTGTCATTTCCTCATCCTGTTACTACTTAAATGGACTACAAAGTTCCAAAAGATAGAATTTTTCAAAAATTATTTCAAATGCTTATTCGCACCGTATGATACCAGTATAAATGTCATATTAAAGAAGAGAATTTGTGCCAAAAACACTTTAAATTTCACGCTTCCATCTGTATTAGTTTAGAGCTGGGGGTTTGGAATCCGGGAATTCCCGGGAAAAAATTTAAATTTTTTGGGAATACCAATAAATCTGATTTTTTAATTCATAGAACCTGTGTAGCAGATCCACTTAAGTGCTCAACTGTGATTCAGAGAGATATTTCGGCAAAAATTGACATTAGCATTTCCTCAAGAACCATAAGAAGAAGAACCAATGAAAAAAATTTACTTGGATGCATTGTTCAACATAAGCCAGACGTATCAAAATATGACTTACAGTGTCAAATTTAATTTGCTCAGGAACATTTACAAAAATCCAAGATTTTTGGGAAAATATTGCCTGGATTGACAATCCGAACATTTGTCGGTTCGGATCTAATAGAAAACAATACGAATTGTGCCCTCCAAACATGCAGCACAACCCAAAGTACAAATCTGAGACAGCTTGTAGGCGAAAATCTGATAGTGTATACTGCGTTTTCTGGACACGATGTTGGTCCTATACTCAAAATCTATGCACTTACGGATCAGTATATTTACAAAAATTTACTTGTTGATACTATGATAACATATTCAGATAAAAACATGCCACTTAAGTGTCGTTTTATGCACGACAACCACCCAAACACACTTAACACCAGTGAAGAGCTGTTTGGATCTGAACAGAATAGATTTTTAAAAATGGTCCAGCACAGTCACCGTATCTCAATCCTAGTGAGAATCTTTGGAATGGACTTTAACAACATATTATAGCAATAAAACCCAAAAATTTGCCTGATTTCTTGAATGAAACTTTAAATTCCTGATATGCTATTCCAATGGAACGTTTTACGTCTCTAGTGGAGAGTATGTCCAGAAGATGTACTGCTATTACTCAAAGTAGTTGTCATCCAGCCAAATATTAAGTTTATGATAAAATGTATTGGTTATTTAAATTTTTTTCCGGTTTGATTAAAGTTTTTTTAATTTGTGCTAAATTACTGTCCAATCAATTTTCGTATTATTTGTACTTTAGATTGGATAAAACCAAAATGCAACATAAGAACCGACCAAAAATAACGTTAATGGTCGACTTATCGTACGTAATATTTAAAAAAATACCGATCAAAAAGCAGAAAAAGAAGTTGAAATATTTGCTTTATAAAGTTACATGTGGTGAATGTGCTAAATTCGTATCCACCACTGTACATTAGTGGCAGTAATGATAAGCATTTTTTTTATACTATTATATTTCTACACACAAAACTTTTTAAATTTGCTAAGTCGCTATTCCTTATTTTTGACACAAAATACAAACTTTTTGTGAGGATATTCTTATCATTATTGTGAAAAAATGTCATATGACATAGTGCTTTAACTCTAAATTTCTTGTTTTACCAGACGAATCGACGAAATAAAATAGAAGATGATATTTAAATTAACCTATGTAAGAACAAATGACTGCACTATTTCAATGTTTTTATTATTTATGAATTTATTTAATTAATATTAACCTTTTAAACATTTCTATTACTTTTACAGTTTAGAATATTTCCCCCCCCCCTGTATCCATAAATTATTTTTCTCTCTAGACTAATGAATCTTCTAAATTAAAGAAGTCATAACATTGAATCAAGTGTAGGTGTCAGTAATTTGTGCCTATAATTTAAATGTCCAATATTATGATTCCTTCAATTCTGACGATTTGTCTAGTGTAAAATATTTGTAAAATGAAAAATAATTTCTAAAATATTTTAACAAAAACATTCGTTTATAATTTGTAATATGTCAGTATTTTAATCCATTAATGCCAAATGTTAATTTAATCAAGTTAATTTATTTTCAATTATTTTCGTTATAACTACTAAATAATAAAAAATATTATATATTATACCCTCCACCTCCATGATGGGGGTATATTAACTTTGTCATTCCGTTTGTAACACCTTGAAATATCGACCCGAGACCCTATAAAGTATATATATATTTTTGATCGTCATAAAATTCTAAGACGATCTAGCCATGTCCGTCCGTCCGTCTGTTGAAAGCACGCTAGCATCTAAACGAAAGGAGCTAGAACGTTCAAATTTTCCATAAATGTGTCTTATAGTCGTAGATCGGTTGGGATTGCAACGGGGCGAAATCGGCATAAAGGGACAATTTTTTTCTCACAAGGACTAAAAATACCCATAATAAACCCTAATATTTTAGCGTATTTAAGCATGTTTTTCAATATGCCTGTTTATATTTGCTTGATATTTGGTATGTACATTCCCCTTATAGCAAAAAAGTGCACCATAAAGTGATTCTTATTTGTAGGGGGTGAAATGGGGCACAAAAGGGATAAAAATGGTACATATTAAATGACAACAGCTAGAAACACGAAATTCGGTGTGTGCATTCTTCTAATTGAGTAGATACATAATATAAAAGTATGTTTTCCAAATTCTTTTAAGGGGTAAAAGGGGAATAGAGGGATAAAAATGGTACCAACCAAACGGCTGTACATAGAATAATGAAATTCGGTGTTTACATTCCTTTGATTGCATAGAGAAGTAAAACACACGGATTTTTCTAAATTCGTACTTTTTGGGGTTAAAATGAAAAAGGGGATAAAAATAGTACCAATCAAATGACCGCAGCTAGTGTCATGAAATTTGGAGTATACATTCCTCTGACTGTGTACACACGGAAAATAAACTGATTTTTCGAAATTCGTACTTTTGGGGTTAAAATGAAAAAAGGGGATAAAAATAGTACCAACCAAATGGCCGCAGCTAGAGTCATGAAATTCTGTGTATACATTCCTTTGACTACGTAGACATGAAAAATAAAAGGTTTTTTTTCCAAATTCGTACTTTCAAGGGATAAAATGGGAACGGAGGGATAAAAATGGTACCAACCAAACGGCTACACCTAGAATAATGAAATTCGGTGTATACATTCCTCTGATAGCGTAGACACGTAAAATAAACGGATTTTTCGAAATTCGTACTTTTGGGGTTAAAATGAAAAAGTGGGTACAAATAATACCAACCAAATGACCGCAGCTAGAGTCATGAAATTCGGAGTATACATTCCTCTGACTGCGTAGACACGGAAAATACAATATAAATTTTGTATCAAAAAGCAATATTTTGTGTTGACTTTTTCGGACATAGCCTCTATAACCATGATTTTGACTTACACTAGATAAAAATCGAGGCTCCAAATCCAAATTTTATTCTATAACATTATTTTTAAAAATTTCTTCTCAGACACATATTTATATTTCTTTTGGCGACAATTTTTTTATTATGAGTAAAATTTTTTATTTATTTTTGAGTCATTACAGCTTAGTTATCCAGTCATAAAGAAAAGCAGCCATAGTATATACGGAAGTGTAAGGTGGGCGTTAATGGGTTATAAAACACAACATTTACTAAATGTCGATATTTCAAACCATGTTAGACATTCATAAAATAAATTATTTTTAAATAAATTCCCGGGATTCCCGGGAACGAAACTTTTCATTCCCGTTTTCCCGGGAAATAAAAGAAGTCCGGGAAACCCCAAACCCTATTTAGAACTAACAAACATTTCATGTTTCCCTTTTAAAAAGTAAAATATGAAATATACTTGAACTATGAAATATAAATTAATACAGATGAAACATGATACTTGAAATGTTTTTAACAGATAAAAAACATCATTACCAGAGAGCCTTATATGTACAGACATCTTCCTATTGATGAAACAAATAAGATTTCAAAAGTTGGTCAATTTGTATTAAATATATTTGAAAATACAGGTTAATTTTCATCTCGTTGTCTGTGTGAAATATATCAAATACCCTATTTATAAAGTTCGTCGCTGTATTGATAATTATTCGTCTATGGTGATTGGAATAGAAGTTTATCAGTCTTCCAGATGACGTTGGCTTCTGCAGCAATTTCACCAGGTTGCCTTGTCTATGAACAATCGAGTCCAGATAGGGGAGTTTATTGTCCTGTTCTTTTTCCATGGTAAATTGTACTTGTCGATCAAATGCGTTTAATGTTTTTATGGTATTGTCAACTTTTTCTCTTTTTATAATCCCAAACAAGTCGTCTATATATTTTGTGATAATTCTAGGTTTTATTGTTAATTTTTCTATTGAAGCGTCTAATAGTTCTTCCATGATTATATCAGCAATCACAGGGGAAGCTGGAGAGCCCATTGTCATTCCTTTTTTTTTGTTCATAGATGTTGAACTTCGATTAACCGTGATGCTCGGGACCGGGCTAATCACGGATAACCGAGAATCACGGTTAAAAGAGGTAAAATTTTACATGTATAAATTTTATTATTTTTATTTATTTTTGACAAAAACATGTAAATCTGCGTCTATAAATAACTTATCATATCTCTAGGAATACATACATTTATTTAAAAAAATCTTTTATGGAAGTCTGTCTTATGCTTTTAGCTCTTGATTGTTCTTCCAACAAATGAGTTTGTATGCGATATATTTGAATTTTATCTGGTTCTGAAATACTTGGACAATTAAAGTTTTCTAAAAAACCTAACAAAATACTACTAGCCTCTATTGCCTGAGCCAATGTAGGCGTTTCGTTCGCATTTCCTCCATCTGACTCCTCGGAATTTGAATCAAGCTCATCTTCTTGGCTTTGGGTAACCATGTCTACGATTTCGTCTGCATTGTAGATCTGTTCAGTTGTAAGTTGTTCGTTTCGTTCGTAGCAGACTCATAATCAGCACACTCCTTTTCTCCCGTAGATTTCAGTCGACGGAATCCATGACGTTTTTTGAATTTATCCAACCAACCAAATGAATAAGTGCACTCTGAATTCATTTTTAACTTCAAATGGAACATTTTTGCCTTTTCGACAATCATTTCGCCTGAAGTTCAGAAGCAAATTTCAGTTTAAGTTCATACAATATCTCGATTTCAGTTAACTTACCTGAAATTGGAGTTCCCTTAAATCTTTCTTGCCGAAACCATTCATATGTTGCGAAGTCAACTTTTGGATGTTCGGATGTTTTTAGTGTATATCTGTGTTTAAGGCCAAGCATTGAATCAGTATCGGAGCAAAATTTTAAAATCCGATCTTTGTTTTTTATTAAATCGGATACAGTTTGAATGCCAACTCCATATTTTTCAGACAACATTTTAAAAGGTTCTTTACGTTTTGAGTTTTCATTAATCAGCTCCATTTTTTCTTTAATTGAAAGAACCTTTCTTGCTCTTTTTGCGGATTTATTTTTTGACGGTGGCATGATGTAAGGAAAACACGTCTTGAAAGATCAAATTTCACACTGATGAATGAATATGAAATTTTATATGAAAATTACACTTTCATGAAAAAGGGGAATCACCAAATTTTAATATGAGAGATGTGTGTGTATTATACGAAAAAAACAAGCAGTCACATGGACATGTGCATCACGGATAATAGAAATTTGCAATAGAAATATAAGTTCAAAATTTAGTTAATCACAAAACTGTGCTGCAAAGTACGTCGAAATTTAAATTCAATTTTTTGAATGTTTATTGACTTTATGGGAATTTTGTTTGTGAGTCTTTTCATCAGATATCCAAGAAATTTTATTAAAAGCAGACCAGCTTATAACTAAAATAACAACAATTTTTGATAACAATAATCCTTCCAGTTTCTTGCACGCATATAAAAGTATTTTCGCCAGTATAATTATTACAAGCATGTAATAAAATTTATCTGTCCATTGTCTACAGAATATTTTCATATACAAACAGGCATCCATGATGACAGAATCGTAGGCCAATTTCATATCTTAGAATACTTCGGAGGCCCTTTTGAGACATGATGGAATTTTTACGAGTCAAGTGAAAACTAACTCAATAAAATTACTGTAAAATAAAGTGGCTTGTTTTTGCAGAATTAAACGTACACGCTAATGCCATAAAAGTGTGTCTGTGTGTGGATGAATGTACGCTGAATGTAATCATGTACATACTGTGAACAACCCTAACCTTTTCATAGGCAAGTACGCATGAACTTTAACTTTGGTCGTAATGTCGACCCTTTTTTGCTGAATTAACCATTTGTTAAGACACATTATAATTTTCTTTATAATATATGGCAAACTTCAACTTTGAACTTCAATTCATTCTTATTTAAATATAGCCAACAAGCACACGCATACACACACCCTTGCACAGAGTGCTGTGTGTTAAATGTATTACGCTTGCAATATACAGTGGTACAACAGTACCAGGATAGTCAATTAGGACTACTTTTACTATATTCATGTGAGGAACTTCCATTCATGCGGGATCTTATGAAGTTCAAACACCAATTAAAAGTGTTGCAGTTATATTTATATAAAAAAGTGGACATGAGACTGTAATCTTCAATAAGAGTGCATAAATGCCCTAAATATTAGAGACTGTTTTCTGATGTTGTTAGTGAAAACGTTATCTCTCTGTACCAGGGTTGTCAGATATGGTGAATTTTAAATATGTTTGGCGATTATGTGATTGGCGATTTGTGATTTATAAAATAGTTGGCGATATTCTTGGCTAATTTTAGAAATTTTTAAATCTGTCCTCCGATTTGATTATATTGGCCTTACTTTGTAGAGAAATATATTACAAATTGTATGTAAGTCATAGATATGTTATGAATTGCCTAACCTAGGTCACGGTATAAGAAAATTTTTATCTTTTATTGATAATAATAAATACTAATAAAATATTCTTTAATTCTTTATCATGACATGATGAAAATATTCAATTCGAATATAATATCTGAATTTCATTTTTACAAGAACTAAATACAAAATTGAATTTGCCGATTTTTATACCCTCCTCCTCCAGGATGGGGGTATACTAACTTTGTCATTCCGTTTGTAACACCTTGAAATATCGACCTGAGACCCTATAACGTATATATATTCTTGATCGTCATAAAATTCTAAGACAATCTGGCCATGTTCGTCCGTCTGTTGAAAGCACGCTAGCCTAAACGAAAGGAGCTAGAACGTTCAAATTTTCCACAAATGATCGGTTGGTATTGAAACGGGGCGAAATCGGCCCAAAGGGAAAATTTTTTCCCGCACAGGGACTAAAAATACCCATAAAAACCCCTAATATTTTAGAGTATTTAAGCATATTTTTTCATTCCCTCGATAACAAAAACGTGCTCCTTAAAGTTATTTTTATTCGTAGGGGGTGAAATGAGGCAAAAAGGGATAGAAATGGTACATATTAAACGACAGCAGCTAGAAACACGAAATTCAGTGTGTACGGTCCTCTAATTGAGTAGATAAAGGGTGATTTTTAAAAGCTATAGGAATGTTTTTCAAAAAAAAAACACATAAAGTACAGAAAAATACATGAAATCTTTAATTGAATCGATAGTACGGTCCATATAATTTAATGTTTCAAGATTATTTCATGCAAATGTTGACCTTGACTGCGCCTCAAATGGTCCATCCGCTTAGTCCAATTTTGGCATATTCTTTCCAATATTTCGGCCGGTATCTCACGAATAAATGCTTCAATGTTGTCTTCCAATGCGTCAATTGAAGCGAGCTTGTCTGTATAGACATGAGCTTTAATATAGCCCCACAAAAAATAGTGAAAAGTCGTTAAATCGCACGATCTAGGCGGCCAATTGACCGAACTCGCCTCTCAATAAGTTCATTGTTGCGCGTGCAGTGTGCCATGTGGTACCGTCTTGTTGACACCACATGTCATGTAAGTCAAGCTCTTGCATTTTGAGCAAAAAAAAAGTTGGATATCATCTCACGGTAGCACTCACCATTCACAGTTACGTTACGATTCGCATCATCTCTAAAGAAGTACGATCCAATGATGCCACCAGCCCATAAACCGCACCAAACTGTAACTTTTTCTGGATGCATTGGTAGCTCTTGCAATGCTTCTGGCTGATATTCACTCCAAAATCGACAATTCTGCCTATTTACGTACCCATTGAGCCAAAAATGAGTTGCGTCGCTGAACACAATTTTTCGGTAAAAAAATTGAATCTTCGGCTTTCTTTAACTTTCTTAACAGAGCATGTATTTTGATAATAAAATTCAATAATTTGCAAGTGTTGTTCGTTTGTAAAACGATTCATGGTTAAATTATATTTTTTCCAAATTAGTACTTTAAAGGAGTAAAATGCAAAAATGGGAATATATGGGAATTCCTCTGACTGCATAGACACGCAAAATAAAATGTTTTTTCCAAATTCGTACTTTTCTTTTACGAAAAAAATTGGTTGAATCATTAAGTTAGGTTATTTTGCACTATGTACGTCTGATAATGGATTTTCAAAATTTGTACTTTTGGAATTAAAATAGAATGGAAATACAACCAACTGTAGCACCTACTATCTACCAATATTTATGGTATTTAAGCTTTTTGAAAATATAAATAGAATTATTTTTTTAATTGACGTATTGGTAGCCTTGCCTTATAAGCGTGGTTTGAAATAATTAAAATATTATATTTATTTATAAAATTATTTTTTTATATTTGTATTTGTTTTAATTTGGCTATATAAAAAAATTATATTTTCCTGTAATATTACTGCACTTCTACGAAAATTGACATGCAATCAATGGTGGAGGGTATATAAAGTTCGGCCCGGCTGAACATAACGCCGTTTTTACTTGTTCTTTCTGAATTTTATACATTTTTTATAAGAACTAATTATAAAATGGAATTTGTCAATTTTTTAATAAAAACTGAAGTTATTTGAATTTGGCGATTTCTAACAATTGATATGGCGATAGAGGCATAAAATAATCTGACAACCCTGCTCTGCACCAATCTTACCCACATACAATACAAAACGTCTACATCGTGACTGAATTTCTCACTTCCCATTTTGACCATTAAAGTACTTATTTATAAAAATCATTTTAATCATTTCTTGCTTTTGTCGTTTAAGTCGTAGCATTTTTATCCATTTTTCCATAAATCACCGTCGCACAATGGTTCAGAATCAAAATCCATCGGCCAAAAAGCAAAAGTTCTTGTGCTCTAGTAAAAAACCAAAATTAGACAAGGAGCCACGGACTATCTGGAGATATTAACATAAAAAATCGTGAAATCGGATATATTTTAGAAATCGGCCCAAAGTTGAATACTTTTCGTATTTTTCGATTTTAAAGAAAATTAATTTTTTTATTTTTTTGTTTTAATGTTTTTTAACATACTTTTACGTATTTGTTCATAATGCAAAGAAACATATTTATTCTTTTTATTGCAGATTTTTACATTTTTCAGATTTGGAAAATTGAAAAAAAGTAAATTCGTTTTTTTATTTTGTCGAACTGTTTCTCACACATTTTAAGACATTTTTCACTCAGATACTTTTTATTAGAAATTGTTGTTTCTTAGCTTTATTATGAAGCCTAAACTATGTTTGTGCCAAATATATTTTGTTTGAAATAAATATTTTAAAAAGTATTTTTTTTTAACAAATGTCTGATTTTGAACCAACACTACTTTTTTCCTTCGAAAGCCTTTAACGAATTATATACATATTTGTAAAGGTTGAAAGATTACCCGTTTTGTTCAGGGTTACTTTTGTCTGCACGAAGTTGCCATCTTGGAAAATAGGATACATTTAGTGCAAAAAATTAGATATTTTAGTTCCAAAACGCAATTTCCTCATTTCCTTCTAATTTACTTCTGTAGGTACGGAGATAAAAAGACGAGTAAATTTCCTTTATAATTATGCTAAATTGTTTAACAATCGGAGTTCATATGACGGAAATATGTCCAGAAAACCAAAACAATACCTGATTTAGCAGATAAATCGAAAACTGCACTCAGTACTTTTTTTGTTTTATTGATCCCGATTTTTAACGTTGATATCCTTGGGTCCTTGTCTAATTTTGGTTTTTTACAGACTCAAAAACGCAAAAGTTATTGAATTTTGGCTGATGCCTTTTGATTCTGAACCACTGTGCGCGAGAAGTATTGATTTAAAAGAAATCAATTTAAAAAAATTGACTTTTTTTGAAAATTTTTACTTAGATACTCCAAACACTAGGAGCTATTTTCTGTCCTTGTTAGAGAAAAACAATTCCCCTCTGGTCCTAATTGAAAAGCTCGTCACTGTAGTTGGAAATTAACTACGTACGTATGTTGTTGATTTACGTGTGTTCGTAGTTGATGTTGTAGTTAATGATTAATTTTCTTGTAAATGTAAAACTGTTTTACATTATTCTCCAAATGCGAACACACGAGCACACACACACAGAGGCACACAACAACAGCACCACCAACAACAATGGCCGTACAACCACAACAATAGCAACAATGAGCAAAGAAATAATAATGTTTAGTTATGGTTGTAACATATCCCCGTACATGCACGGGCAGCTTTAACAACGGCATCAACTACAGCCGACAAGAACAACAGGAAATAAACATTAGCCATGGGAGTTGAAATTCTCTCGTCGGCTACTTAACACAACAACTACATGATTATTAGGGTATCCTTGACGGAACAAATTATATGGAGTGATTGAAGAGAAAAAATAATAAAAATCTGTCCACAGTTTGTCATAAAATTAAAATCCACAATCAGTTCATCGTGTGACATTTAGATGACACTAACACAATAGCACATTTTGTCAATGGGCTATCTATAACATTCTCTGGTGTAATTTGGCTTTCCAAACCCGAAAACGATATACAATTTTGGATGAATATAAGAATATAGTTTTAATATTTGAACTCTTATTTTGGAAGTAAAGGGTTATTTTTTAAGAGCTTGATAACTTGATAAAAAAAACGCATAAAATTTGCAAAATCTCATCGGTTCTTTATTTGAAACGTTAGATTGGTCCATGACATTTACTTTTTGAAGATAATTTCATTTAAATGTTGACCGCGGCTGCGTCTTAGGTGGTCCATTCGGAAAGTCCAATTTTGGGCAACTTTTTCGAGCATTTCGGCCGGAATAGCCCGAATTTCTTCGGAAATGTTGTCTTCCAAAGCTGGAATAGTTGCTGGCTTATTTCTGTAGACTTTAGACTTGACGTAGCCCCACAAAAAATAGTCTAAAGGCGTCAAATCGCATGAATGAGATGAATTGTTCTCCGAAGTTTTCCCTCAAAATGGCCATAGAATCGCGAGCTGTGTGGCATGTAGCGCCATCTTGTTGAAACCATATGTCAACCAAGTTCAGTTCTTCCATTTTTGGCAACAAAAAGTTTGTTAGCATCGAACGATAGCGATCGCCATTCACCGTAACGTTGCGTCCAACAGCATCTTTGAAAAAATACGGTCCAATGATTCCACCAGTGTACAAACCACACCAAACAGTGCATTTTTCGGGATGCATGGGCAGTTCTTGAACGGCTTCTGGTTGCTCTTCACTCCAAATGCGGCAATTTTGTTTATTTACGTAGCCATTCAACCAGAAATGAGCCTCATCGCTGAACAAAATTTGTCGATAAAAAAGCGGATTTTCTGCCAACTTTTCTAGGGCCCATTCACTGAAAATTCGACGTTGTGGCAGATCGTTTGGCTTCAGTTCTTGCACGAGCTGTATTTTATACGGTTTTACACCAAGATCTTTGCGTAAAATCTTCCATGTGGTCGAATAACACAAACCCAATTGCTGCGAACGGCGACGAATCGACATTTCACGGTCTTCAGCAACACTCTCAGAAACAGACGCAATATTCTCTTCTGTACGCACTGTACGCATTCGTGTGGTTGGTTTAATGTCCAATAAAGTAAACTGAGTGCGAAACTTGGTCACAATCGCATTAATTGTTTGCTCACTTGGTCGATTATGTAGACCATAAATCGGACGTAAAGCGCGAAACACATTTCGAACCGAACACTGATTTTGGTAATAAAATTCAATGATTTGCAAGCGTTGCTCGTTAGTAAGTCTATTCATGATGAAATGTCAAAGCATACTGAGCATCTTTCTCTTTGACACCATGTCTGAAATCCCACGTGATCTGTCAAATACTAATGCATGAAAATCCTAACCTCAAAAAAATCACTCTTTATAAGCCCGATAACCAATTAAATGTACTTATGAATTTCACATTCGCATAAATAAATTATAATTTAAAAAATCACATTTTGCTGCAACGGAAAAAGCCATAAAAATAGAAAAAATCCTTTTCTTTCATTTTTATTAGCTAATGCAGAAAACAATGTCTGTGGATAAGAGTAGCTTCTTTTATGGGGAAGATGTTCCCGGCCAAAATGAAAGATTGGTTTGTTTTATGTGTCCTCCCAAAGTATTTCGCTGTTATCATTGTCCGTTCGTTAGCTAGACGTGTTCAAACTAATCTCTATAAATTAGATTTTTCTTGAAAAGAAATCACGGCGAGAATGGTATTGAGAAGAAACCCGCCAAAAAGTAGCTTTTGTATAACCCTAGAATGTGTTTACGAACCAAATAACCCCATATTTCACTTTTACTTCACATTTAATCCATTGAAAATCATCAGTATGAAAAAAATTGCGGCCCTTTGTGGGTTAAGAAGTTGACCAAATTACAATTTGTGCTCAATGCCTATCCAAATAGCCCCTAATAACACAATGTGAACTAAAAATTTGTAAGTTATTGTGGTTTTTCTTTAAATTGCACTAAAATCGTATAAATCTGCACTTTATTTATTTATTTTTTTTTCACTGAACCAAGACTCATGGGATGTCCCCTATAAATGCAGTGCACTGCGTTGGTAGAAGGAAGATCAGGTATTGGAAGGAGGAAAGAGGGAGTAGTGTCTGTTGACATCTGTTTTGAATCTCTGAATGTCGTAATTGGAGGGAAAGATATTTGCCGGAAGTCGATTCTACATACGGATAGTACGGGCGAATTGGATCCTATGGCAAGATTTTGTTATGATTTGATAAAGCTAGGGCAGATTTTAATTTCTAGTGGTCTCAATATCATTTTCGCCGTGAATTATTTTCAAGCAAAAGCGTTCAGCTCACGAATAAATTTTTTGGATGAACAAACTGTGCATTAGGATTAGGGTTTGCATCCCGGGATTTCCCGCGGGAAAATTCCCGGGAATTCGCATATTTTTCATTTCAGTAGAAACTTTTACACATTTCTTGGCATATGTTTCCATCATTTCCACAATAAAATTAAAAATATTGCACAATAATTTAGCTCATATCGCTTTTAATTAGGTATGTCGAATATTGCAGTTGGATGACAACATATTTTTAAGCTGCGTTCTGACATACACCCAAAAATTCACTTTTTCGGATTTTGTCTGTCAATATGAAAGGCATTGTAAACAATGCTATAGAAAACGCAAGTAACAATATTGTATTAAAAAGTCAAGATAGCTGCCTAAAAAAAGAATTTAAAGTTTTCGACGCGACAGGACATAGACCGGCAACTTAAACATTTTATTTAATGATCTACTGACTATTAAGCCTAAATCTGTTGACGTTCTCCGTCGCGTCCACATTTTCCAATAAAATATCTGATGATACCATAAATGCATTGCTTGCATATATATGTACATACATTTTATTAATTTTGAAACTTAAAAAAGATGTTTCAATTGATCTCACGTTGTACTTTATTATATGAATTCTGTAACAGGCTTATTGTGAAATAAATATTTATTTTACTTAAATAAAATGTGAATGTTTCATTGGAAAAAATAAGTATAACTCATGGAATGCCGGGAAATTGAAAAAATAATTCCCCTTTCTCGGGAAATAAAAAGTACGGGAAAATGCAAACTCTAATTAGGATGGGTCACGAAACGAAATTGCAGCGATCATCCCCCAGAACTTAAAATTGGATTGTTTAATGATTACCTGCAAAATTTTTCGTCACTGGGTCAAGCCATCTGTGAGCTAAACAACACCTCTAAAAATCACGTTTCTCACGTACAATTTTTTTAATGTTGCATTTTTGTCCAAAATTTTTTTCTTAATTATAAAAATAGTTTTAAAATATAAAAACAATTATAAAAATATTCTTGTCTTAGAACAACTCATTGGTCGTATTTATGGACGTTTATATCGGTTTATTTTCGTTTTTCAAGGTGACAGCTAAACTCATATTACATGGAAACATTTTGTAAAAGATTTTATTTTATTTTTGTAAAAGATTTTTTATATAGATGACTCCATTTTTGAGAAATTATTTAATACAAGAGATGCATTTGCAGAGTCAACATTTTCAAACTCTTTTTACAAAAAATGAGCGCTGTGACGTCAATTTCCTTCCGATGTTCATCATATAGGCATCATTCGTAAGGTATTGCCTGCAGCTATTTATTTTTATAAAACACTGACACTGAAATACGAAAAAGTTTTCACTTGTCACTATGAAAAAACGAAAATTACTATAAAGGTCCGATAATTCGACCAATAAGTTAATCTAAGACAATAATCAAAATTTATATTTAAAGTGCTTCCCTATTAATTCAGAAAACATTTTGGACAAAAATGCAACTTAAAAAAATACTTGGTAATTTTTGGAGCTGTTTTCAGGAGCGTTTAGCAGATCATCATTAAACAATCCAAACTTTATTTTCGTGACGTGACTGGAAATTGTATTTCCATTTGTATAGACCGCGACCCAGTCATATATAATTTCTTTTTTTTATTTACATAGTACAACATATCTGCTTAATAATATTAATATTGTTTAGACTAGTTAGATGGGGTAGATGGGGTTGTCTTATTTACCTTTCCCTCCTAGAATAATAACACTGTGTATTTTCTGTAAACGCTATAATTATTATTCCGTGTAGTGTATTTTATTGGCACGTGTGTATGTATGTGTTACAATGCAAGTGTTGTGTTTAATACGTATTGAACTTATGTTGGGTAATTTAATAATTCATTTGTGGGTTTACGTTACAAGTAATGTTTATACTTTAGTTTACGTAGGTTATGTTTCACTGTAGAATAAATGTGTGTTGTGAGTATCACTATGTAAGTTGGGTATAAGTTGTTCTCATTCGTCTTCACTTGTATGTTGAGTGTGGATTGTTCGAGGAACTTTTTATGGTTGCTGTTGACGTGTGTTGATGTTTTATGTTGTTCCCGTGATGGATATGTAGATCGCACTGCCTGCTCTTTTAGCGTTAGGTTGACAACTGAACTAAGCATACATAGAGAGAAGGGGGAGAGCCAAGTCGATCTTACAATCGCATGGAAATGGAGAGAGACGCTAGGAGAGAAAGGACGCCTCACAGCAAACATTCTGTGTTCGCATGAACAAATATTAATAACTGAATGTTTTGTTTTCTTATACTAGCTTGTTACGAAGAAAATAAAATATATATGTAGAAAATCTATAGCTAAAAGTTACCACCCTTCTTGTAGAAGTACATGTCGTCTTCTTAAGTCTAAATCAATTTAAGAAAAACTCTGTAAAAATTTAACATATGATATTTTGAAATCTCTTACTTCTACAAAAAAATAAGACAAATTTTCCCGATTTTTTATGATTTTTTTGTTTTTCGAAAAACATAGTTTTTTCTCAATATTTTGGAGATTGATCCAAACCACTGTTTCTATTTAATATGTTCAAAATTTGTACCATTTGTACCTTTAATTGAAAATAGAAGAGGATGTTATGGAACCTAATGAGAGAGTACGAGTATTAAATGTATTTTCGACCAAAGTTGGAATTTAGTAAAAAATTGTCCATAATGTGTTAGTTTCATGAGTCAGTGTGCCTCAATGTACACAAAAAAATAATTTAGTTCCCGGACGTAACGTTTTTATTTTGTTGTTGCATCGTGTTATCAGTAGTCAATGACAGGCCAACAAGCACTGCCAGATTGTTCTTGGACATTGAGTTAATTAATTCTATATTTTTGGACGTGTACGTTATATTGTTATATTTGGTCAAAGAAGTTTACAATTTTGTCAGAATGTATATATTAGTCAAATGTACCACAATCAATCAATCGATTTAAATTTTTTTGCATTGCAGGTGACAATTTCTAGCTGTGTTCTGCAATTAATACTGAGGTCACAAGCATTTGACATCTGCCGATAACAGGTGAGTTCTTTAATTCTATACTTGTTCTTCACATTTTACGGGACAACCTACATGTGTGTATATAAAGTACGTACACGTAGGCTTACATGCATATAATACTTTACACAAATACACACACATCCTTGTATGTACTAAATGAGGACAATTAACAGGGCCTATTTAAAGCTGGTGCATAAATTTCCTATGATGTTATTCGACCCATATTGATAGTCCATTCCTCTGCTGGAACTTAACGATTTCAATGCCGTTTGTGACATTGAGGTCAGTCATGAAATTCAAGGAGGCCGTCGCTAATCATATATATTTTCTTTCGTATTTCAGCTGGTAAGATCGGTATCAAATTTTTTAGAGTGACCCGATAGTCGGGTTGGCAGTGTGCTCGGCTATCAGCGGGGGGTTGTGGGCTTAAATTTGTCATACAAAATCATCTGTTTTGGTCCGGACGTCTTGAAATTTTGCATAGATTTTACAACCAAATATGTGAAAATTTAATCAAGCTCGGTCTTGCCCATCACATACCTCTCATATAACTTAAAGTTTCTGTTTTGGTCCCAATATCTTGAAAATTTGCCTAAATTAAATAGTTCTGAAAATTGCACGTCCACGCCACGCCCATCACATACCGCCTATATATAACTCAAAATGTATTTTTCATACACAATTGTTTGACGTGTCTTGAAATTTGCACAAAGTTTGTTCTGCGATTGGTTGAAGTTGGTGGCTTTTTTGTGTAATTTTGAAGAATAGACTCTCGTGCTTCTTTTTGCTTCAGTGACAAGACGCAGGTATATGTAGCTAACTTTCTTCTCCCATGGAAAGCTGCAAACTTTGAATGATAAAGCCGGTATTAGAATGCTTGCAGTGAAAATCTCTTACATCTCTCTCACATGTATAATTTACTGAGTTGGATGAAAATTTTCATAAGTTTTCGTTTTAAGTGAAGAAATATTAATTTTTACTAAAACAAATTATGGATTATTCTCAGTGAAACACTTTTCTATAGTACATTAGATTTTTGAAAAATAATCGTCGAAAATTGTTGTTTCGTTACCAATACACCACTGCGCAACTCACCAAACAGTATACGTAAGTGGGTGTAATTGTCTGACGAACTGCTCTTGGATTCTTCGTAGCCATTCTCTCTCATTTTCAAATTGTGAATCTGTGTGTTGAAAAGTAAAATTCAACTGTGTTTTGAATTTTAGTTATTCATATTAAATTCCCCATGATATTTGCACAAAATGCTGAAGAAGCAAAGGAAAAATAATAATTAAAAATATTATAAGAACTGAATATTTTAGAATGGATGTAAGCCAATATTTAAAATTTTCACGCCAATTTGGTGTGTCTAAAAGAAATTATTTTTAGTTAAAAATAATACTCTCGTGGAGTGTATAATTAAAAGCTCCAAGTTTCACTTTCCATTCCTATGTCCCATTTCCAAAGCATTTTTAAATACTAATTTTTCATTCTTCGTCCTTCGATTTGAAGGACGAAATTTAGTTTAGAACAAGTAAGGGAAGACTAAAGTCGGGCGGGGCCGACTATGTGATACACTCCACTTTCTATCCGAATACAATTCAATTCGTTAAACAATTGAAAACGGAAAGGATTTTTGTATGCTTCCTAATCATAGGCTAATATGTCCTGACCCAATTTGTCAAAACGAGAAGAATATTTGTATCGGTACTATATCCAAACATCAATATAAAGAAATTCTCTGAAAATACGTGGTTTCTGGGGGGAGAGAAGTCAAGATGGGAGCGAATATAAATATAAAGCTATATATAAATCTGAACCGTTTTCATCATGGGTGTTTCTAGTGGAAACATTAGATATTTTGCCAAATTTGATGAAAATTTGTAAAAATATGTGGTATCTAGAGAACTAGAAGTCAAATCGGGAACGAAATTTGAATGGGAGCTATATATAAATCTGAACCGATCTGACCCATTTTCACATGGGTGTTTCTAGTGGAAACATAAGATATTTTGGCAAATTTGAAGAAGATCTGTTAAAATATATAGTTTCTAGAGCAGAAAAAGTCCAATCGGGAGCGAAAGTTGAATGGGAGGTATATAAAAATCTGAACTGATCTGACCTACTAGCTTAATTATAAGATGTTTTGCCAAATTTGAAAACAATCCGATATAAATATGTGGTTTCTAGAGCGGAAAAATTCAAATTGGGAGCGAAATTTGTATGAGGGTTATATATAAATCTGAACCGATCTGATCTATTTTCATCATGGGTATTTCTAGTGGAAATATAAGATGGTCTATAAAATATGTAAATATGTATTCTATAAATATGTAAAACTGAATCGATTTTCTTGAAATTAAATAGCATTCGTCCTTATCCCGAAAAACTTCGTTGTGCAAAGTTTCATTTAGTTCAGTCTACAATTGCGACCTGTATCGTGATTACAAGAATAGATGGACGGACAGAAAGACAGACGGACGGACATTGCTAAATCGACTCAAAAAGTGATTCTAAGTCGGTCGGTATACTTAACAATGGCTCTATCTCGCTTCCTTTTGAGTGTTACAAACAAATGCACAACGACATAATACTCTCGTGGAGTGTATAAAAATCATATGAAATTCTTTTAAAATACTTTGAGAAGCGCTACTCTTGAACTATGTAATCAGACACGTAAATCCGACACCGATATTGACTCGTCATCGATCCCAACACCAGACTGATGAGAATTATAGCCTTTAACCTTACCTTAATCCTTTGAGGCCCGGATAGATTTT